>JAJLRR010000069.1:0-57173 GCA_030567175.1 Williopsis lachancei
ACAATTTGGAGGCCGCCATTGAATCTTTCAGAAATGTGATATATGTCGTTGCTGTTCTTGCCGTTGACAATGCAGACGATGAAGAAAAGGCAAGAGAAGGGTTGTCATTGGCCCGTGAATACATCTTGGGTTTGTCCATTGAATTGAAGCGTCGTTCATTGGCTGCTGATGATATCCAACGCAACTTGGAGCTTGCTGCTTACTTCACGAAGGCCGGCTTGATTCCACAACACAGAGTCAATGCTCTGCAAGTGGCGATGAACCAATCTTTCAAGAATAAAAACTTTGCCTCGGCATCGTACTTTGCCTCTGAGTTCTTGAAGATCGTTTCTAGTGGTCCTCGTGCCGAACAAGCTCAAAAGATCAAAACCAAATCAGACTCCATCGCCCGTGATGCGATTGAAATTAATTTTGATCAGGACGCTGAATTTGAAATTTGTGCCTCCACATACACTCCTATCTACAAGGGTACCCCTTATGTTTCAGATGCACTTACTGGAGCAAAATATCAGCAATCTGAGAAGGGTAAGCTTGACAAGATTTCACTCGTTACGAGCATCGGTGCTCCAGCTTCTGGCTTGAAGATTCGTGTAAAGTAGTCTAAGCGAGAGATTGGATGACCGAGATATACATATAAAGTCTTGACAGACCTGTATACAAAAGTGAAAAAAAAGAAGAGACTTATTTTTGTTTAGGATGGTTGATCTTGAATCAGCTTGTAGATCCAGCTGCAGTTTGCTTTTATTGTTTTGATAATGTCTCATATTCTATATTTATATGAGCCACTATTAGTGTGCAGTACCTCGGAATAGGCATACCGAGGAACTATAGGAGAAGTGACACGTAGCTACACTATGTGACACGTATTCAACACTATTCTACAGGTATTTATAACCCTGTCTATCCCATCTTTGTCTTTATCCTTTTATATACTATTTAGAAGCAAGAAGAGACTCTCCTACTAGTTCATAGGCAACAAGGGAATCATTACACACAGTATCGTCCCCCAAACTTGTACTATTATAGGAGCTGCCCGTTGCACTTTGTATACTCAACTACTAGAACTATCAATATCTATAGCTGCCATAGTGTATCGGTTACCATAACAACAACATTTAATATAGTACCCTCACAATAGGATATTATACAATAACGCGAACACCCATACACCATATATAGAACCCAATGGGGAAATCAAAACAAAAACAAAAGAGTACATCAACAATCAACGTAATATTTAGCTAGCAGATAGATCGATACTGGGAGAACATATATAGCAGTTTAAGCACCTCACCATGCCGTAAGTAGGCATTTAGCAGTACCTTCTAAGTTGTGGCTTACTAACATGCAATACTGTCAATTTCAGTCAAATAATAACACTCCAAGTGGGCCAATGTGGTAACCAAGTTGGCCAGCAGTTTTGGTCACAGCTATGTAAAGAGCATGCTATTGGTGCGGATGGGTTATCCACAAGCACCATCAAAAGAACAGACGAGACCAATGTGTTTTTCCATAGCAATGATGATAAGAGGTATACGCCCCGTTCGATTCTGGTTGATCTCGAACCAGGTGTGATTAACGACATCAGAAATAACACGTCTAACTTGTTCAACGAGAGAAACATACACCAAAGCCCAACGGGAATTGGGGCCGGAAACATCTGGTCTAAGGGATATGACTATGCAGAGAACGAAAAAGAGCTCTTTCTTGAGATGATAGATAGAGAGTTGGACTCATGTGATAATCTAGAAGCGTTTCAGCTGATCCATTCTGTAGCTGGTGGTACAGGTTCTGGTGTTGGTTCGTATTTGCTTGAACTACTGAGCGATAGATACAACAAGAAACTTGTCATGACGTATTCAGTATTTCCTGAAAGTGGCCAATCCAGTGATGTCGTTGTCCAGCCTTATAATACGGTTCTTACGCTAAAGAGATTGATTGAAAACTCAGATACCAATGTTGTCTTTGAAAACAGTGCGCTGTTGACCAATGCCATAAAGACTTTCCAAAGCAATAGCCCAAACATTTCTCAAGTGAACCAGCTAATATCTACCATAATTTCATCTACTACCAACACACTAAGATACCCAGGGTACATGTATAACTCATTGACATCAATTCTATCGACACTGGTTCTCACACCGGATCTTCACTTCATAGTTCCAAGTTATACCCCATTTACATCCGATTTTGTCGAAGATGCTAGGATGATACGTAGATCCAGTGCATACGATGTCGTTCTAGAACTCTTGGACAAAAAGATCAGAATGATCGACTGTGATGATAAACACGATTCATATCTCTCGATATTGGATATAATACAAGGTGATTATGATCAAAGTGATATTCAAAAATCGATTATAAAGGCACAACAACGTGCAAAGTTTGTTCCATGGTCTTCATCGAGTGTACATATTGCCCAAGGTAAGAAATCACCACATTACACTACACAGAACTCGAACTTTGTTAGTGGAGTTCAACTTTCAAACACATCATCCATTATAACGTTACTAGATAAGACATGTAAACAGTATGACAAAATCATGAAACGTTCAGCATTTGTTGGCGGTTATAGAGATGGTAAGTTGTTCCAACATGGCCTGGATGAATTCAAAGAGTCTCGTGAGTGTGTACAAGGGGTTATTGAAGAATATCGTCACTCTGAATCTGTTGGGTACTTGGACGATGACGAGGATGAAGATGTACAGATATGATGAATATTTATCCCCCAACTTCAATGAGCGTAATATTATATGAATTATTATATAGTCTAAATGACGAATGATTGCCGATTGTTCATTGGATTATTGTAAGTGAACAAAATCGACTTGATGCTAATATTGTGAATAATTATAAGTAAGTGACCTTATCTTTGAGGTGTAGTTCGAATAACCTTCCTTGGTAATGGAGGAGGAGGCTTCTTCTTACAAAATGAGTGCAAAGAAGTTTGCGAGTCATTTGTATGCAATATTGTCTGTGGTCTTCTCTCGTTGATCATAGAAGAGACATCGCTGTGAATTGAATCAATTTCAGTAGAATCCTCTTGATAGTCATCACTGAGCCATTTGACACCAAGACACCGTAGTGCCAATCTCTTTGTAGTTTCCGAGGGGTTCCAAAAAGTTTGGCCAATTCCAGCAAGGTAGTTCAGTAGCGAGACAAGTTCAACCTTCTTATACTGTGAGTGAGCAAATTGTGGTTTCTTGAGAAGTGGGTATAATACTCTGAGAAATGTGCTTCTGATTCTTTCATCATCCTCGGATAAATTAGTCAGTTCTCTGACTAGGACATCGACAAGAACGTTCAAATCGTTATGATAGAAGAGGTCAGAGCTTTCGTTTGTAGTGAATATGAGATAGAGAATTTTACAGATCATTATTTGGAGACATCTGTCTTCTTCTCTGTTGAAGAACATCAAGAGACATTCGCTAAAGTTTCTAAACGTCGTGTGCGCAGATATGGTGGATAGTACTTTGTTTTCAAGGCTCTTGTTCTCCTTAGAAACAATCATGAACTGTTCATTGACGGCCAGTATGAACCTGAATTTTGAAGCGTTGAACACATCATCGACATCGGCAACCACAAGCGACTCGAATATATAATTCACAAAGAAGGTATCGATGATTGCAAGCTCTTCATACGAGAGACTCAAGTATTTACATATCTGAAACATTATATCTAGCTGGACAGTGCATGTCTTTCTCAGTATGGAGCCTTTAACATCTGTAATACCATCATCTTCGTTCAAAGCCATGGTCTCAAACATGGAGTGAAGCGAGCGATATAGCACAGAGAAACCTTGGTAGTCCTGAACCACCTGTAGCAGCGTAGAGTCGTTCTTGCAGTCCAGCAACACCACATAGGAGAGAAAGAGCCTGTAGTTCTCGTGTAGTTTCTCTATAGCGAGCAGTCCGAGCTGTTTTGCGATACAGAACTGCTTGTTGAGCTCATAGAGCTCAGAACTCACGAGCGACAGAGCACAGCGGTAGAGATCATGGTCGTCGTTCACGTATACGTGTATGTGGTCAGCAACGGTCTTGACGAAGGCCACGAGCTGTCTGTTCACAATCGAGAGGTCTTGAGGATCTGAGCATCGTAGAGCGTTCTGTGCAAACGTCCAGAACTCCTCTGCGTGTGGGAACGAGAGCTGGTCGTCCATATGAGAGCGTGATGAGGGGCCACCAGGTACAACGTTGTGAGTCCGTAGTTGTGGGAGCTTGCTGACAAGGGGAGCTCTGACGTGGTCAGCTCTGTTGTTTATCCGTTCTGGCTGGTGCTTCTAGGTGCTAATTGCTGCGGTAGTTGCTCAATTATTGTGGCCTTATTGTTGTCTTCTGATAAATGATGGAATGTATGGGCTGCAAACTTAACGCTTCCCCCAATGCTTTATCGCGAGAGACAGACAATATTAATTGGCGTCTAATACTGGGCAGACAGCAGCAGCAGCTCATAGGCGAAAAACACGCGGAGTACTATCCAAGCAGTTAAAATAGCAATATTGTAATGTACACGGCAGTATGAACGTATAACTAATAAAGAGTACTCAGATCGCTGTACAAAGCCCCAACAACCAAAGACTACGATGCTTGTGGATGTAAGTTATTATAACGACATCATAACATACAACAAACTTAGCTAACAGTTATTTTCCAGACTTATGAACTTGTGGATAAGGCAGATGCGTTAGTAGGCCAGAGGCAATTCAAAGACGCTGTTCTGCTGTACAAGGAAGCTGCAAAGAGATTTGCAAAAGGTATGGAAACAACATATAACAGAGAGATAAAGACTGCACTTCAACTGTTAGTTGAGCAATGTACGCGGCGTGCTGCTGAGCTGGGATCTCTGGAGAATATGAAAGCCGTGAAGAGATCATCTCCATCTCCATCACCCTCACATCAGATACAGCAACAGCAACAGAAGCAGCAACACATACTTACCACAAAGGAGAGTAAAGATAGTATCATTGGATCGCTTGCAAATGCGAGAGGGATGATGAGCGTACAGCTTAACGATAATGAGGAGATCGATCCTATTTCCAAATTCCAGATTCAAGTACTCACCCTTCTAAGACCGCCAACAACGGCGTTGATGGATGAAACTAAGCCATTGGATGTGAAACCATCAGGTAAATCAATTGAAGAGCTCGAGATAGAGAATACTACGCTGAAACAACTGCTTAGCCAATGTAGCGAGAATCTACAACTTTACGAATCGTTTCATAAGAAGATAAAAGTTAATCTTAAGAACTATCTATCACTCTTGAAACGAGAGCTTATGGATCAAGAAAAGGTCAAACGTCAAGAATACGAATTCAAGATCGACTCTTTGACGAAGGAAAACCAGAAATTGGAATCTACAACGAAGAAACTCACACAAAGATGGAATGAATTAGTTGAAAGTGCTAAAAAGAGACGTGAAGAGAACAAGAAATAAAACTGCTTTATGCCTTGGTCTTGATTCCAGCCATCATTTCTTCCTTTGTGATCAGATGACCAATCGTTTCAACGTGTCCTAGTAAAGCGTCAACGTTGTTTGACCATTCGTTCAATAACTCGTTTGAATCCTTTGGTTTGGCAAATTCAACGAGTTTGGCTGGTCTGTTGATCTTCGCATATATGGTTCCCTGGTTGACCAAGAGACTGATAAATTGTTCAGTCTCAACTTCTTTCAGATCTAGAAGTTCATTAAGACGTTCCAATGTGATTCTTGTGTAGTATGTTGAAATTACTCTCAAATTATGTTCAATAACTCTGTTACGAAGATCTTCCCAATGCTTTGCATTCTCGGTTTTAGAAGATGTGAAGAATTCGCTGGATTCCAACTCTTTGCTATAGATATCTTTGACGATTGGCCATCTCATCAATTCTTGAGTAATAAAGGATTGAATCAATTGGTGCTGTAATTCCAATTTTTTCAAGTTTGTATCCAAATCAACTTTGTGGATCAAATCGTTTTGTAAGTTGTCGTAAGGTGAAAGAACAATGAAATATACAATGTTTGTCAATATTGGCTTCCATTTCAATTCATCATCCTTAATAGATTGGATCTCATAGATCGACATGAAATGTCTAGCAATGTTCAAATAGTCATTGTTGTGTAAGCCAATCTTGATCAATAACTGGTAGTACTCTAATTTCGTATCCTGGTATTCGTCCTGTTGTAACGTCTTCACTAAGATCTTTCTGGAAAGAATTGTAGCTTGTGTGAAATCACCTCTAAGAATACACAACTCCATTTGTTCCAAGATAAAGTCCATCTTCTCTCTAAGTGACATTGAACCATAAGTCTCAACTTGTAGTTCAACAAGAAGATCAGTAGCCTCATCGATCTTTCCTTCCTCTCTCTTGATATGAGACAACTCTCTAGTGACTCTAGCTCTCTCGACTTCAACAAAGATCTTACTCTCTGTGATTGTTCTTATGGTCTCGATGAGAGCAACCTTGGTCTTCAACTCACCAGTTTTATCCAAGTATGTCATTGCCTGTTGAACAAAAGTCTGTACAGCCAATTTGAGCTGGCCATGCTTCTTAGATAACAAAACAAGCTGTTCATTGAGTAAGTCCCATTGTTGATGCGATGCCAATAGATCGACAACTTTTAAAAGCACACGTTTGGAAGAAGCCAAGTCCGATGCTTGACGTGTCTGTTTTTCCAAGAACAGGTATTTTTCTAAAGCACTTGTATAGTCGGTCTATATTTTAATTGAAGAAGTGACCAATGTTAGTACGATATTCACGTTTTGCCACCAGGGCTTTTATCCAAAGTATATGTATATAAACTTACCTGTCCTAACAATTCAATCTGAGGGAATTGTTCATCGAGAATCTCGGTATAGTCCTTTTCGGCCTTGATCTGTGCGTCTCTGGACATTTTATTTTGTGTCTTTAAAATCTGATCTAAGAGTGCTTGCAAGCCTTCTTCTGCTTAATGTTGATTTCTATTTTGGTGTTGATTTCGTTCACCGCACAATTTCAACTTTCCCGTCAACAGAACCCAAGGCAAAAGTTCGCGACAACGGGGCCGCATAACCGAAAAATAAAATACTTAGCCACACCATACATTATAAAGTGTGGCTAGTGTCATTAACACTAATTTCCTTATTCAGCCGATGAGCTGTGGCTTGTAATTTTTAGCGAGGAGAAAAAAAAATTCAGTCAAAAGTTTAAAAACATAGAGCCATAATGAAGATTTACAGCTGAAAGACCACAACATTCGGACCATTTATACTCTAAAATGGCAGGATCACAGCTGAAGCAGCTCAAAGCTGCACTTAAGGAAGGTGGTCTTACAGGACAGACCAACATTAAGAAGAAAAAAGGTACAAAGAAGGCCCCATCTGACTCTCGTCGTGATGATAGACAAGAAGTCATCTCAAAGATCAGAGAACAGTTCAATCCGTTTGAGATCAAAGTAAATAAACAAAAGAAGGAATATGATACTACAAAGATGAAAGGTGGTAAAGGTAAACCCGGTATTTCCAAACAGATCGGTGAAGATCAAAGAATGGCTGCATATATTGCAAAGAAGGCATCCAAGAACAAGACAGGATTACTGAGAGATAGACGTTTTGGTGAAAGAGATTCTTCAATGACACCAGAGGAAAAGATGCTTGAACGTTTCACAAGGGAAAAACAGATGCAATCCAAGACATCGTTATTCAGTTTGGATGATGAGAATGATGGATTAGTCATGGATGAAGATGAAGGTTTGACTCATTATGGTAAATCTCTTGCAGTTGAGAGAGACGATTTCCAAGTAGATGATGATTTGAACGCTGGATCCGACGATGAATTCATGAGACCAAAGAAACGTTCACTTGATGATGATGAAGACCAAAATGAATTTGGTTACGATCCATCAAGAGAAGATGCTGCATCAGGATTACCGCAAAAGAAGAAGACCAAAGCCGAAGTCATGAAGGAAGTTATTGCTAAATCCAAATTCTACAAACAACAACGTCAAATACAACAAGAAAAAGCACAAGAGAAGATCATGGATTTGGATGATGAGTTTGAAGATGTGATGAGCGATCTTAGACAGATTCCAAAACAGAAACAAGCCCAAAAGACAATCAACGCCGATGATAAGCCAAGTTATGAGATGCAAGTGAAAGAGTTGGCGATGGACAGACGTGCAGCTCCAGCAGATAGAACAAAGACAGATGAAGAGATCAAAAGAGAAAGAGCGGAGAAGATGAGAGAATTGGAGAATGCAAGATTGAGACGTATGGAGGCAATGGATGGCGAAGACAAGGGTCCAGATGACTTGGATGATGACTTTTGGGTACAAGGAAGCGAAGATGAAGGTGAAGGATTCGCTGTTGGTAATCCATCTGCAGAGGAGGAGTCCGAAGAAGAATCAGATGATGAAGATGAAGCCGGTGATGAGGATAATGGAAGTTCAAAACCAAAAAAGGCGCTATCATGCCCAGAGTCTCATGATGAATGGTTAGACATGCTTGGAAATGTTCCATTTGAAGAGACAATCCCATTAGCAAACAAAATCATAAAAGCATATGCACCACATTTGATGCATGGAAACAAAGAGAAATTGGCATTGTTTACTGTGATTATCTTCCAACACATGCTCTATTTATCTGAGTCAAATGAAATTAACGATGAGAAGTTCATTGAAGTTCAAGAGGGACTCATAGTACTAATCAAGCAACTATCAGAAAAATACAACACTCAACTAACCGAAGCATTACGTGATAAGATTGAAGAAATTCATGAACGTATCATTGCATCCCTTGGAGGTGAAGATGAGTTCCCAATGATTTCAGATTTAGCATTCTTCACAGTGATTGGTATGGTCTTCTCCACGTCGGATCACTACCATCTTGTTGTTACACCATCTTCCATAGTCCTAGGAGAAGCTTTAGAACAGGTGAAGTATACGACGATGAACACATTGGTTGGTGGTGCATTTGTGGCACAAGTGTTCTTACTCTATCAAAGATACTCCAAGAGATACATCCCAGAGATTGTATACTTCTTACAAAAGGCTCTTTTGACCATAGCACCGGAGACTATTGAAAGCAGTGTGTTGACAGCCAAGCCAGATGCTAGAATGCCATTACCTAAGGATGTTCCATCGGAGGTGCCAACGCTTCGTATCTCCGATGTTGATCGTGAACTTGACGATTCTCACAAATTTGCATTGTTATACCAAATTCTCTCAACATTAGAGATCTTGTTAGATACGTGGAAGGATAAGACAGCACTACTAGAGATTGCACAGCCTTTTGTTGTAATCTTTAAACAACTTGAAAAGGTTTACCCAGAGATGAAACCTCTTCACACACTCTCTGGTAAATTCACTAGAATGCTCAAATTCTCAAATGATGAGCGCAAGCCATTGACGTTACAAGAACATAAGAAATTGGCCATTGCTACTTATGCACCAAAGTTCGAGGATAACTTCAACCCAGAGAAGAAATCCTACGATGAGAACAGACAAAGACAGGAGATCAACAAGATGCGCTCGCAGATCAAACAGGAGCGTAAGATTACCCTACGTGAGATGCGTAAGGATACCAGATTCGAGGCTAGACAACAGATTAAGGAGAAGAAGGAATCTTATGCTGCATACCATTCCAAGATGGCTAGAATCATGAACCAAATTAACACAGTGGAAGGTGCTGAGAAGAACGAATACGAGAGAGAGAAGAAGCTTCGTAAAGGTAAGAAGTGAATTAGTGTCGATAGATGTGTAAAATTACAAGTAATGAGATCATATAAGATCTCAGTGGCCAACAGTAATATGTTTATTTCATTATATTATATATGTATATCGACTGTTGCGAGTGGTAATAATATTCACAAAGTAAACAACATATTCTATGATCGAATGATCACTAGCCGTTATATTGATCCATGACATATGAATATACTCACTAGCGCAGCATATACGATCATTGATTATATTAAGATTGGACCCATTACCTTAATTGATATTGAATTTGAGTCATGATACACGATACTAGCCATACTGTTTGATTATAGTTCAGAGTAACTTCTAATCAAATATAACGAACTAATATCCGCGTATAATTAGTAAATCGACTAAATCTGCTCGAACTAGTCAACCACTATATAGATATCAACTAAAAAAAGATGAGTGATCATCTGTTGCAGAATACGTTGAGACGGGTTATGGTTGTATAGATCATGGTAGGGATCTAGTCTCAACAATTGCAGCTGTTGTGGTCGAATACTACCAGGGAGATGAGGTACTACAACATATAGGTGCCAAATCTATGGTAATAGACGACCGGTTTCTTAAGATAACTAAATACGTAACGTAGAGTGGGAAAAGGAGGTTATTCTTATAGTCAAGTGATCCAAAGGAAAGGAGTGTAGATCGTAGAACTCTATTTTAGAGTTCAGATGTAGACTTCCTAATCCGGTAATCTATAGACTACTGCCAAGAATACCTATACTGCAACATCATCAATATATAATAATATACATTACAGCTATGAAACATGCCGCCAAAAACCTCGAAGGTATCACATACTCTCTTAAGCTGCTCATATTTGACATTCTATAATGGCAACAGTTGCATAGGCTTTAATATAAATGCTGTACTAGCTTACCGAGATAACTAGTCGGCGTCGTCTAAAGAACAGCTAGTTATATTGCATATTGTTGTTAATAATTATTGTTTGTATTATATGATATGACGACTATTATATGTAGTACAAGTGAACTGGGATAATCTCACTGATAGATGAACTTATGGAATTTAAACACGTCCAGCTCGTAGATATTATTGCATGAGATCCATTGAATTAAACTGGTGGATGAATGGCCCCTTTTATAGCCCATTGCACAAATGGCGAGTAGCTTTTCAGTGACCAGCAAACTTTAAGCTCTGACCTATCCCCAAGACAACGTGAATATTTCCATACACATCTACGATTAGTGCTCTCATGATAATATAGTGCTGCCAATTTCCCTGGTAGTCAAGGCCTTCTATATATATCTCATGTAGAAGAAGTAGATCACATGAAAAACTGTGGCGCTCACCGAAGAGCCATGAATTTATATGCCGAAGAAAGGCATGTACTGCTAAGAACTTCGTCCAACGGAGTATTATTCATTATCAAGGGATTCTATAAGCCAGGTATCAAAACAACCATGACCGTATCCACTATCTCTCCAACCATATCTTTTATTCCAGGTTCCCAGAAGCTCATAACACTCGCAGCAGGGTAAGTATGAAGATATATATGTACTAGGAACTCTTGTGCCATTTACTAACGACCAAGCCGTACAGATGTTTCTGGGGTGTTGAGCGTCTTTATAGAAAACACTACGATGGAAAGGGTCTTGTAGATCTCAAAGTGGGCTACGCTAATGGTATTGTGGACGACCCAGACTACAAGAGAGTCTGTGAAGGTGACACACAGTGTAAGTTATTTAACTTTAGTGATTTTTATGTGAGTTACGAGAACTAACAATAAGCCAACGCTGGTGCATAAATAGTCGCTGAAGTTGTCCAGATTTCATATGACTCTGAACAGGTGTCACTTGATGAGCTCATAACTTTCTTCTACAGAATTCATGATCCAACAACGGTTGATAGACAAGGACATAACAAGGGAACACAATATCGTTCAGCTATCTTCTACCACTCGGATGAAGATCTTTCAGTGGTGAACAAAGTTACAGAGATCTATCAAGAGAAGTGGAAAGCGCCAATTGTTACCAGAATTGAACCAGTTAAGAACTTTTATGATGCAGAGGACTATCACCAAGAATACCTCGATAAGAACCCTGATGAAACTCGTCTCTGCGAGAACCATTTTGTAAGAGACTTATAGAGTGGAGAATATCTGTAAAAATCCAACCGTCCCTGTAGGATAAATTAATTGTAAATATATAATATCAAGATATAGATTTTAGGCAGCATGTAGCATGTACTTATGCTCTATGAGTTTAAGCTTTATTCGCAACAAACATATATGCTCCGATGGTGTTTACTGATAATCGGTTAATGTATAACAGCGATTCTATGATTTCTTGTGCGTGGCCGACTCATCGCATAAAAAAATCAAAAGCTGAACAGCTCTGGCACCATACTACTTGGCCCATCCATATGACAACGTACACCGATAATATTTAGTAAAACTATTATTCATGATATTTCCGAATTCTATACCTAAACACCATAATAAAAATAGTCCAATACACTCACAGACATGAGAAAACTCTAGTGGTATACTCAGAAAAAACTTCTCCTAATTTTAAAAATTCAACCATTTAGCCACCTTGATTCTTCAAATGTTATAGAATTTTCACCACATTTTGACGCAAGATTTGCCCCTACCGATATCCATAACCGCTTTGATATGCCCCTATTCGAGTAGAAAATTTCCACCGCATTTTGACGCAACATTTGCGCCTGACCGCATTAATATGCATAACCAGGATTACAAAAGTTACAAACCCTAGAATGTATATAAGCGCACATTTTTTTCACACCAGCGAGTCCTTGTCACGTGCACAAATATTCAAAACCATGCATGATGAGTTGACAACTGCAAAATCGTATACCTACAGTATAGCTAAGGCAAACTAGTGTCATATGTATTCAATACATCCTTAGCTAATGTGATATTTGATAATCTTTATAAAACTCGTTCAATAGACCGAGAACCCCCGGAGTCTTTGCATCGTCTCCATCAGGATTAACGTCTGTTTTTGGAAGCGTGGTTATAAAAGACTCCCCAAGTGCAGGTCTCTCAGAACCATACCCATTACTGAACCGCTCTCTGAGACCTGACCTCTTATGCAGTGGATCCAACACTACTGACCGTGCAGAATTGAAGGAAGAGGCCTTGTCATATATGGAACTTGTCATATCATTAGCTGGTCTTGATTGAGGTGGTGGAATTGCGCCGTTTCGTCTAACTTCGTTATTCCCATAACTGTCCAAGAAATACAGATATGATTTCATCATCTTCTCTTCTCCAGAGTTATAATAAGTACCTGTTTTCAGCTTCTTCTGTTTCTCTTTCTTGTTATTCTTTGCCTTTTCAAAATCAAACATTGCAAAAGTACACACATATCCTAATCCATCGATATGTACCGAAAACTCTCTGAAAAAATCTATGATTCTTTCTGAAGATTTTGGAAGAGTAAACCAAAGGATAAAAGGCGTTATCACCAAACTTGCAATTTCACGAACAAGAAGAACAGGTTTTAACGTGAAGAAATCACAGAATTCATTCTTTACTTGTTCAGTATGATACCTTCCTTCCCACGACTGAGGTAAATAATGGGTAAATTCTGCAACCCTCTGCAGACTTATCTCAGAATCGAAAACAACATACTCCTCAGGTATTGCTCCATGACAAACAGCCCAAATTGTACCGAATACACTGATGTAGAACAAAACTGTACGATCTTTGGTAATCTCAAAGTTGAAAAACATATCTGGATCAATTATTGACAGGATACCTAAAACAGCTGCAAATGATCCCGATATGAAAGATATAAATTTGAGAGCAACAACGGTTTTTTCCTTGGGAAATTGATCCACATAGTGTGAAGCAATTGGAACACTGAGATTCAATCTTCTCTGGAAGAGATGATATAACTCATTAAACTCTCTGAATTTCCACTCTGCTAGTGGTGTATACTGTCTACTTCCTATCGATCCTGGATTCTTCTTATACTCGTTGAAATATCTAAAGAAGTAGAGCAAGATAAAATATGTCACCAATAACGGAGATAAGATAATGTTGAAGATGGCTGCAAGTCGAAATCTTCTTTTAAGTTCCTCTGCAAGTTCTCTTCTGCTAGACTCTTTCAAAAAAGGTTGACGAATTTGCCCATGCTCGTTGAAAACGATCCCTGATATACATAGTTGTAAGTTCCATTCCAAAGTCTTTGTCAACGTGCTTTCTTTAAATCCTGGTAGAGGTAAAGATAAATCGATAAGGTCCTTGTTGAAAAGAGCAATGTAATAATTTTCTTTTCTCATTATTCTGTTGGCTATATGATGTGCATCAATTCTGGATTTTGCTTTAGCATCGGAGACATTGGCACTGATAGCGTTCTGGTCTTTCAACAGCACAATCTTTGAAACTACCACTTGCCATGAGACAGTCTGTAATTCGTTATCTGAGATCTCTAGTAGATGGTTATAGAAATTTGCAAGCTCACCAAGGTCTTTTGCATCAATATACAGCTGTATGGCTTTTAATGCGACATAGATATAAAACATCCAAAGGAAGAATTTACCAGTGAAGCCGATGTTATTGTAACATTTATCAACAGTGATATCTTCAAGACTTCTAGAAGAGGATAGTTTCAGTTTAGAATAATCAATACAGGATGACAAATATGTGGCAAAGAACACCACAAACATCAACGTGCAAAGATCAAGCACTTTGGTCATCAATATACAATAGTAACCACTCCCCAAGTAATAAGAATATACATCCTGTAAGAACTTATCCAAGTTTTCCACATTTGCCCATTTCCAATAAGCTCTCTCCTTTGGATTCAATATTCCTAGTTTTGCTCTACGTGCGCGTTCTTCTTCGGTTGCTTGTTGAGTATAAGCATGCGATTTCTTATGTTCATTCTTCTTGTGTGATATTTGCGGAGTTGGCGTATGTTGCTTGGGGGTAGGTGTCATATGAGGAGGAGAGCTTCTCTGCTGTCTATGAGCTGCTCTTGCTGGTTGTTTCGATGGTTGAGACAGATTGGGTACTGCTTTATCATGTTCAAGGTCATCTCCTTCCTCGAAGGTATTAGCTTGAACGTGTAAATCGTCGGGCACTATTGAGTCCAAGTGATCAAGGAAATGCGATTCACTCAACCCATTATGGAGCAACCGTGATTGACTGTGGCCGTCACTATATTGGTCTTCATCTTCGTATCTGTGGTTAAAGCGATCTGTGTTTGGAACCCCTTCATCGTCGTCGTCATCTTCATCAGTGCTATCATCGGATTCGATCATCGACCGTTCCCGTAGTCTGGATGAAACATGACTAGTATCAGACTTACTATTCGAGGAATTCACCTCTGACTCAACCGCCATCAGTTCGGTGTCTTGGAGTTGTGATTGTGGCCCAAAGACACGAGATAAAAATGTATGATGTTGTGCCATCTTACTTGCGCAGTCAGTGAAAATGGAAAGTTGCTCAGATGGTCAACAGTGGAGACTTTTGATATGAGTGTGTTCTTCTAGTTCAAGCCTCTCTTCATCAAAGCGTGTGCCGGTATGTCACTATGTGCTGTTAATCGTTGGAGAAAACTCAAGAGCGCTTTCTTCCTGTGCTTTTATGAAAGTACAAGAATATCTAAAGCTAGCGACAAGACAAGCAAAATTTAATGGTGTCATAAGATCACTTTTGAACGTATACAAAGCAAATTTACATTAAACAAACAGGTAACAACAAATTGAAAACACACCAAGTGGCGGGTGGTTTGGCCAGCACGATAAGAGAGGGCTTCGTAACCGCGATAAGAAATATGAAATACGAGGAGAGATGAGGTCGGAACTGGTGATTCAAAGATCCAACAACCTCAGCGGCTAAAACCATTATGCTCAAGTGGAGCTTTCTTTCTTTAAGGAACTCAAAACACACAGATACTGGCTCATATGTGCCACAGACATTCATAAGATGAATGAAGAAGTAGAGAGTGGTCTTCTGGACGAGATTTACTTTGTCATGGACTGCGATAATCGCAGACTCGGTGGATGCGTTTTGGACTTCAGCGCCAGAGAATTGACGATAATAGAAGACATATGGGCAGAGAAAGACATCCTAGAGATCATCCCGGGCTTGATGAGCCAGTCTGTCTGCACTAAAGCTTTCCTATCATCTAGGGTAGACAGTAGCGTCTTTGAATTTGTCAAAGAACAAAGTGTGAAGAGCAACTTCCAGTATGAGATACTCAAGACAAAGAGCTTCAAGAGAGAGAATTCAATGAAGGCCATCGATGCACTTTTGGACTCTACAAAATCCTCAAATGTCTACCCAGTAATCTCAGAGCTCAAATACCAGAAAGAGTTGTCAATTGCAGTACGAAGATACCTTAGTTATTAACTCGAGAAAGAAAATACACCATAGATCCTAACTCATTATTATCATAAGAGAAGCTGCTTCGGTGCTCTAATCACAGCATTAGAAAACATGTATATGCTAGATGGAACTACTGGATCGATCTCAACATTGGTAAGAAATGTAAAGAGATTTGCATTTGTGGATTGTCTTTACATGGATACCGACAGCTACTATGCTTTACAAATCTTTAGACCTTTCAATGAGAAACCGAATCACAGTGGTACAAGATCTTCGGTTTTCGACTATATGAACTTAACAACAACAGCGTTGGGAGAGAAGACACTCTGGTCATGGTTTTATAAGCCTCTAGCTAACATGGAATCTATTGAACAGAGGCAACTCACAATTTCGTATCTCTTAAAGGAAGACAATGGGAGACTATTGGAAGACTTGATGTTTGCTATGAAAAAGCTAGGCAACGTTCAGAACTTTGTCAATGCACTTTCTTCCACCAGACCTTCCATATCTACTTGGAATGGACTATACTTTTTTCTCCGAAAAGCGACTGAAATATTCAAGGTATTGGTATCCTTTACTGACTTGCATCAGACATCAATATACAAGAGAATTGCCGATACGTTGGATGTGTCTGTCTTCAAAGAACTTATCTCCAAGATAAATAGAATTATTGACTTTGAATCTTCAAAAGAATGGAAAAGGGTATACGTCAGAGATGGTGTCAATGAAAGCTTGGATGAGTTAAGAATGAAATACAATACACTAGAAGAATTTCTAGAAACATTGGCTAATAACCTTTCTGTGACACTTCCGAACATTGATAAAGGTGCTATCAATGTTGTGTATATCCCTCAGCTAGGATACCTAATCTCTTTAGACGTTGAAGAACTCGGAAAGGCATTACCTGGCAATTGGGTAGAGGTTTTCCAAACAGCAACGACAATATATTACAAGGATGAAGTCATGGAGGAAGTTGACGAGGAGTATGGTGATCTTTATCAGCTCATGACTGACTATGAGATTGATATAATCTTTTCTCTTCAATGTGAATTCACAGATGAGAATACAATTAAGATGCTTTTAGATACTGGGTCTTTTTTGGGAGAATTGGATTGTTTCTTGTCCCTAGCTAGCGTGGCTGCAATGAACGGATTTGTTAAACCGGAAATGAGCAATGATCCAATCTTATTTATTGAGAAGGGGAGACATATTATTGTGGAACAATCAGTATCCTCGTTTGTACCTAATGATACAAAAGTACCAGAAGAAACATTATCAATCATTACAGGTGCAAATTCCTCAGGAAAATCAGTATATTTGACGCATATTGGGATAGTTGTATTTTTGGCACATATTGGATCATTTGTACCAGCTGAAAGAGCACAGATTGGAGTCACTGATAGGCTTTTGACAAGAATTTTAACTCGAGAAGCCATTGACAAATGCGAGAGTTCTTTCTTCATCGATCTCCAAAAGATGTCCAAATGTATATCCATGTGCACTAAGAAAAGCTTATTACTCGTCGATGAGTTTGGGAAAGGCACTGATGTTGTTGGTGGTCCATCTTTGCTAGGAGCCTTGATTGAATTCTTAGCAGAAACAGAGACAGCAGGTAGAGCTTTCATTACAACCCATTTCCATGAGTTATTTAAAGATGGAATACTGAAGGACTTGAGACATGTGCAGCATAGCCACATGGATGTCATTTTCAGTGAAAATGACACAGATAGTAAACAGATCACGTATCTATTCAAGTTGAAAGATGGATTAGCAAACAATAGCTATGGAATCAATTGTGCAGAAGCATGTGGAATACCGAAGCCTATCATTACTCGAGCACGAGAAATATCCGATGAGCCAGGTAAATACTTACACAATGCGCTCCCAATGGATGACAAAGAGCTCGAAAGAGCCAAACATATCACTCGAGAGTTCCTCTTGTGGGATTTGGAGAACGAGTCTGGCTCAACTGTAGAGATAAAAGCCAAGCTAGAAAAGATGCTAGGTGTAAACTATGATACCACTGCCACTTAGCTCATCACGGCCTAATTCTACTGTTCTCTTTATCATGCAAATTAGTTTCTGATTAATGTGAACCAATGATTGACTATAAAATACAGCTATATACCATAACACCCTATATAAATCATTTAAACTTGACAGATTTAGACAAGTTCTTCTTAATACCAGTCTTTTCACCATCATAAGCACCCTTTGGTTGTTCAAACACAGCTCTAACCGATTTAAGTTTCTTTTGTGCCTTTTCATATTTCTTTCTCTTCTTAACACGCGAGTTTCTATTATCTTTGTTTCTATGTGGAGTAAGACCCTTGTTCTTCAAGATTTGGTAGTTAACAGCACGCTTACCATCCTCACCAACGTTTTCTTGAAGCTCTGCAAGACGTCCCTCCTTTGCGGCCTTGACAGCCATGTCATGAACTTCACGACGCTTTGCCTTTGAGGCATCCTTTGATGACTTATGTGAAGTATATAGCGAATCATCGAGCTCTCCTTCTTGCCTTTGAGCGTTTGTGGTCTCTTGGTCTGATTCATAGTCATCGAGCTCTGCACCTTGATCTTGTTGCATACCACGTTTACGGGCTTCCTCGATAAGTCTCTGTTGACGTTCAAAGAGACGTTCTTTGTATGGCAAATCTTGATCACCGGAGAACTTCTCATCCTTCTTACGTCCTTGTTGATCAATCTTGGCTGTGTAGAATCTCAAAGTTTTCTTACGACGCTTCTTCTCTTCAGCATCAACTTCAGCAATCTCACCTTCGGCAAAGTCTTCGGTAATTGTAGCTTGTGCTGCCTTCTTGAAGATACGAGGTTTAGAGATATCGATATCAAGTTCGCTATCTGATGACTCAGAGTCTTGCTCTTCCTCCTCATCTTCTTGACTGAGTGATCCATCACCGCTCTGCTGTAACTCGTCTTGTACCGATACATTCAAATCTTCAGAAGCTGAACCATATGCTTCGTCGTCATCATCGCTATCTCTGTCATCAAACTCATCTTCAGCCAAAAGGTTCGCTTGTCTCCAGAGTTCCTTCATGGATAAAATAGATTCCATTATTCCATGGTCTTTCATTGTGAATGATTCTTCACTTTGAGCCTGTGAGTTAAATATAGAGAAGTACATCATTATGGATCCGATATAGCTTGAAAGTGCCTTATACTTTACTTCGAGCACCTCGTTTTTCTGGTTTTGTGCATATGATTCCTTAAGCTCGTCATGTACTGGTTTGAGCTTATTAAACTCCTTTGTTAATGGTATGAATTCAGGATGCAGTGATGATAACACTTTCAGTTTTGATTTGGAATCCAATGATGAAATATCGTTAAGAGTCTGTTGTATCTTATCAGTCCCTTCATTTATATCACCAAAGTCATGCTTCTTTGCAGATTTGGACCACTCTTCTTCCATTTCATCATCGACATAATCATCCATATTCAACTGTTCGAGATGCTTCTTCTGTTGACGAAGGGCCTCTTGCTCAATTTGCTTTACAGCTTCATCATCTTCAACTTCATCAGCACCATAATAATTTCCCTTTCTGTCACCCCAGGCACCTTCTTCATCAGAATCTAGTTCTTCATCTTCATTTCTCTTACCGAAGAACTCTTCGTCTTGAGAGTCATCATCATCTTCATCGTTACTATCGATATCCATCACTTGCTCATCGTCTTCACTTTCATAATCTGCTCTTCTTCTTTTGCTCTTGACACCTTGATCGAGCAGAATTTTATCCTGATCTGCGTGAAAGGCATCCACATCATCGAGTCCGTAGTCGTCAGCCATGTTTGCCACAGATGAGTACTCCTAAAATTGTGGTATGAGTGATACTGCAATCAATAATCAAATATCACAGTACTGCTATTAGATTTTTTTTCCCTCTTTATGTCTTAGAGATTTTTTTTCAGAATTTCCTATAGTAGCTAGATCCGGCCCGATGAGCTTTTCCTTGAGATGATATCCGACTTACAAGATCTAAAGATTTTTTTCCTAATGTTCAAAAGGTAAACATATGGGAAGGCTATGATTCCAGTCACCAGTAACACTGTGATTCCAATCTCTTTTAGAGTCATTTGAGCCATTGGAAGATGAGTGATAAGATGCCAACATCCGGACGTTTGGACTCGCTGAGTCGTAGAGCTCCAGCAGCCAAACCGGGTCTGAAATTCAAGCCTAAGACTGTTGCCAGAAGAAGTAAGGAAGAGAGAGATGCCGATGCCCCAACAAATGCCCCAGAGGCTCATCAAAATCAAAGACCTCAAAGGGGAGGAATGCGTGGAGGCCGTGGTGGTATGAGGGGTGGAAAGCGTGGACTTCAGGGAACTCACATTGTGCAAGCTGGTCCATTGGCCAGTGGAAATGTACTCAATGATACGAAGCAAAATCTCAGCAGGTCTGCAACCATAAGTCCAACACCGGGTTATTTGAACAATTTGGTAAAGCGTGAATCCGACACCAGAGAATCTAGTGTTGGCCTTGAAGATAGTGATGATGAGAATGACTTGACAAAGATTAACATGAATGAAGAGTACAAGTTCAGTAAAGATGAGACAGAACTTTTCCCAGTTAGACCAGCAAGATTACATATAGACCACGAGGAATCAACATCAACTCAGAGCCGTTCTGTGACACCAGGACTTGAAAAGGAGGAAAACGGTGAAAATGGTGAGGCCAAATTGAAGGATGAAAACAGCGATAACTTACAACAAGTGTTGAAGGAGAAAGATATACTACTGAAGGAGAAGTTGAGTCAGCTAGAAGTAGATGAGGATGCGGAAGATGAGTTGAAGATGATACAGGACCACAAGGATATCATTAGCACAATAAGAAAGATTGAAAACGACGAAGAGTCTTATTTGATGTTCCAATTGCCAAAGGTACTACCACATTTCGAGGCTCCAGTAGAGGAGACATCTGCGGTCAAGAAAGAAATAGTCACAGATAAAGATGGACAAACCGTTCTACCTAAACTAGAAGGAGGAATTGCCAGTCTAAGGATTCATGAGTCTGGAATGGTAACTATGAAGATTGGTAATGTTGTAATGGATGTCACGAAGGGATCCAATGCTACGTTCTTGCAACAACTGGTTGCTATGAAGACAATAAAGGAAGATTCAAAGAAGGAGAAGCCAAAAGCCAGCGATAAAAGAACAGATGATGACGCAGAACAAATAGAAGTAGAGTCAGAAGGTCATGCGAATGGAGAAGAGGCACAAAAAGTAGACGAGCAAGAGCATCATGATAATGAGATCAACGCAGCATTTTTGATGGGTCATATGACAGATAAGATCGTTGTTACGCCCAAGTTTGTGTGAAGAGTAACAATGAGAAATATTATGTTGGTATATATACATACATAGATGAACCTATTATTTAATTATCACCTGCGTGTTCAGCTTTCAGTTGTAATTCTTGCCATTCTTTAGCTAGCTCAGCCATTGCACTCGAGTCTAAACTTGCATCAACCACATCCTTTGGAACTTGATTCTCTGTATGTTCTTTTACAGCGAATCTTCCCTTATTCACCTCATTTACCAATCTTAATTCATAATCTTCCTGTGGTATGAGTAATGCCAACTCATGCCATGTAAACAGTTGAGAGTCCGTCTTTCTTGCAAATGGATTGATATCGATCAAATACGTCTTATCAAATGGCCTTGGAAGATACACGTCAAATACGTATGAATCATCAGGGAAAGTATCCCTCAAGACATCGTCAAAGAAAATTTCAACCAAATGACGGATAGTATCCTGTAATGGATCTAAGAAATCATAATAGTTCAAATCCCTTTGAGTTATACCAACTATCTCATTCTCTTTAACGAATACTCTGAATTCCAATGCAGGATTGATATTTACCCATTTTCTTAATACTAGTTCGTATTCAGTCTCTGTAGATTTTACAGCTGGTTCTGAATCATTATCATCATTGTCATCTGAGCTCTCATCATATTTAACCTCATCAAATGCCTGTGATATATCATGCATTATATAGTTTGAAGCGTTGAGTAAAAGGTATACATCACTTGCATTTGTACATTTCATTGTATTCGAAGGAAGGATCCACGTTGCATCCCTTGGGGCACTCCAATTGAGTTTTGGAGTCACTGCACCCCATTCTTTTATGATTGATTTGATCCTTTCGTGTGTTTCTTGAAATTGTGAGAATATAACCTTTGGATCTTTTGATGATTTATCAGTATCTATTTGATCATCGTCATCATCTTGATCATCATCATCGTCTGACCAATCGCTATATTCTCCATCTCCAGTGCCAACTTCAACCTCATAGTGCCCATCTTCGGGTAGAACGATACCATCAGCACTTAGATAATCGATAAAGCTCTGTGGCAAAGGTTTTATGATCCGAGATTTAGGAACATGACTCTTATATTTATCGTACCAGTTCGAGAACTGGCAGTTGACAATTTGCTCCCTTGTCACAGGGATTTCCTGAAAAACGTGGTGATCTGTCATATTTGAGATGTGTATGGAGGGTGCTGAGATCGAGAGAGGTCTACCGAAGTTGTTTGAGTTTTGTCTCTAGTGTGGAGGATGTGTATATGGTTGTATTAATATTATACAGAGAGATGAGAGATGAGCTTATACATATTATGTCACTGTACTCAGATTTACCCGCACGCTCATACTTAACATTCGTACCCAGATTTACGCCAGTAGCTTTCCCACTGTTGTTGAAAAATTTCAATGGCAAATAACTTTGGAAAGACAGCGGCAAGCGGGCGTAGTGGGCCAAACAACATCACGCCCGCTGAAATCTCAGTCTTCTCAGCCAAGGCAGAAGTAAAAAATCCAACACAATATAATATATTGATGTCCAATTGATCTCATCAACACAGATAGACTTTCAATCTCCATAGTATACCCACACCAACCACACTACTGTATAAGATGTCTGCTGCTGTGCAAGTACAGAACAAACAGTTCAAGAACAAGGAGAAGCCACAGGAGGTTCGTCGTTCGAACATCCTTGCTGCGCGTGCCGTTGCTGACGCGATCAGAACTTCATTGGGTCCAAAGGGTATGGATAAGATGATCAAGACAGGCAATGGACAAGTGCTCATCTCCAACGATGGTCATACGATCCTCAAGCACATGGCTGTGCTACACCCTGCTGCAAAGATGCTTGTCGATGTTTCTGGTGCACAGGATGTTGAAGCTGGTGATGGTACAACCTCGGTGGTGATCTTAACCGGTGCATTGTTGGGAGCTGCTGATAAATTGTTAAATAAGGGTATCCATCCAACGACAATTGCGGAATCTTTTCAACGTGCTGCAAAGAGATCAGTTGAGATCTTGTTGGATATGTCCACAAAGATTGATTTGAACGATCGTGAGGCATTGATTAGAGCTGCTTCAACTTCATTAAGTTCCAAGATTGTTGGACAACACTCACATCTATTGGCTCCATTGGCCGTTGATTCAGTGTTGAAGATCATCAACGAGGACTCTACAAACGTTGATCTGAACGATATCAGATTGATCAAGAAAGTTGGTGGTACTATCGATGATACCGAATTGGTTCCAGGTGTTGTCTTGACTCAAAACGTTGTTAAATCAGCCGGTGGTCCAACACGTATTGAGAAGGCACGTATTGGTCTTGTACAATTCCAATTATCTCCTCCAAAGCCAGATATGGAGAACAATGTCGTTGTCAATGACTACAGACAGATGGATAAGATTTTGAAAGAGGAGAGAGCATACCTTTTGAACATGTGTAAAAAGATTAAAAAGGCCAAATGTAATGTTCTTTTGATTCAAAAATCCATTTTGAGAGATGCTGTTAACGATTTATCATTACATTTCTTATCCAAATTGGGAATTATGGTCATCAAGGACATTGAACGTGAAGAGATTGAATTCTTATCAAAATCTTTAGCTTGTAAACCAATTTCAGATATTGAACTATTCACAGAGGATAGATTAGGATCAGCTGATTTGATCGAAGAGATTGAAAGTTCAGGCTCCAAGATTGTCAAGATCACCGGTGTGAAATCTGCCATTGCAACACCAACGGTGAGTGTTGTCTGTCGTGGTGCAAACAATATGGTTTTGGATGAGACTGAACGTTCATTACATGATGCACTTTGTGTTATTCGTTGTCTTGTTAAACAAAAAGCACTCATTGCAGGAGGAGGAGCACCAGAGATTGAAATCTCACGTCAATTGATGAAAGAAGCTCGTGGATTAAGTGGAACAGAATCTTTCATCTGGAATGAATTTGCAGAAGCTTTAGAAGTTATTCCAACCACATTAGCAGAGAATGCAGGATTGAACTCAATCAACGTTGTTACTGAGCTAAGAAATAAGCATGAACTCGGAGAGATTTATTCTGGAATTTCAGCACGTCGTACAGGTGCCACTAATACCTATGATGAACACGTTTTACAACCTGTTTTGGTCAGCACCAGTGCTGTTACGTTGGCTGCAGAGACCGTTAAGTCCATACTGAGAATCGATGATATTACAATCAGTCGATAATTGAACAGGATTTACAGAGGAGGGTGTATACAGGTGTATATGTTTTCATTGTTTAGTAAAAGCAATTGAATTTATATGGCATAGAATAAATCAGTGTAGTATATCATCTGTATCACGTGACATAAGAACATCAGGAAAGTACTGACGCGTAAATCAGCAATTTAAAACTTCAATTAAATGGACATCGTGGCTCAGCATGGTAATTTAACTGACAACGGTAAAGATCAATATGACTGGTAATACTACCAAGAGAAAGTGCGAAACACTTACTACAACAGGAAGTACAAGTGTCAATGTTACACTTGATAATGTCAACGCCTCAAACCAAAAGGTTAAAACGAGAAAACGTAAGAGATTACTCAAGACCACAGTCTATGATATACCGGATGAAGGTTTACAACCACGTATTGGATCTCTAAATTCGTTCTCAGGGTTTCTTGAGTCAAAGAGCGATCGTCTTTTTCAAAGACCGGATGTTGCAAGGTTTAAAGATTATATTGAGTCAGATAAAGATTTCAATGAAAACGGTTTTATAAAGCACTACTTTCATGGAATGACAGCTCCATGGACCGTGGAAGATTTTAAAGAGAATGTATTCTTTAACTTATGGATTCATAGGGATATAGATGTCGAATGGGTTAAAAGAATTGAGCCAGTAACAGATCATCCAAAAGGGTTCAATGGTTCCAAATTTAACGGTAATGTTTCATATATGAGGTGTCATCTATGTGGTGATAGCGTTGGATGTATCAAACAATTCGATGGTGTTGACGATTCTAACTATGTTCAAATATTGTGGACTAATGATATGAGAGAAAACTCTTTACATCATCAGTGTGAATATAATGATTTCACCAAGAAACAGATGGCATTGAAAGAGAGATTTTGGAAGAAGATGTTTGATCCTGAATATAAGGAGGATAATGAAGAAGAAGAAGAAGAAAAAGAAGAAGAAGAAGAAGATGACGATGAAGACGATGACGAAGAAGACTATATTGATGATGAAGGAATGACATATGAGATATACACAGCAAAGATTAAAGATCTATACGAGGCATTAGACAATGATTTTAGAAAAGTCTATCAAGTGTTAGCATTAACAGAACTATGGAATAAAAAGACGTATCTTTTGAAAAAAGATATTGTTCTTAAGAGAAATCAGATCAAAATGTATATGAGATTCGCTATACCGATATCTCTTAATCTCTTTAAAGGTGAATTGATGAGATTTACCAATAAGCAACTCAAAGATCCTAAACAGAGAGAATTGATACTCGATGCCGTTTTGAAATTGATATCCGAGTTCTATGTATACCATAAATTTGGTAAACATAAACCGTTTGTACAAAACATGAACGATTTACATAGTTACGATGATAAGAAAGAGAATTCAGAACTTGTTAGTCTTTCAGATATCAGAGAACATTTGTTATCAAAGTTATACCATAAGATTAATTCCAGAACGCTTGATAAAATAAGGGATAATGAAGCTTTCTTCACTATCGAATCAATTGCACAGAAACTGGGGTTTGAAAAAGATGAGACATTTAGAGAGATAGCTGCGAAGCATTTAGAAGCTATTACACATTAATGAAATGTCCAAAGTGAACATCGAGATAATGAAACTTAGATGTTTAATACTACAAATGAGTAGCCTTTACTACTATAAACCTTCTATAATTACTGGCTGTTACAGATGTTACATATATACATTGTTCCATGTCTACTAGTAGTATCTGTAGCGTATCACGACTTCTTTGTCAATATCTTGACAGCATCTTTGCTAAAGACATAGCTCAACCCACTGAGTATTGTTGTAAATCCAACAAATCCTCCAAAGTATTGGAATATGAGATCAACTTGACCTATTGTCGATGGATCAATCAACGTTACCAATGCAGGTCTAACAACTTCACCTGCAATATAAACCATTTGAAACAATGTATTATATTTGGAAATCGTCGTTGGATAAACTTGTGCACTTGGTATACTAAAATCCCAAAATCTTAAGAATGTCTTTGGTTCAGGTAATGAAATATAACGATAGTATAATGCTGATAATGCCAATAGTCCATCTCTTCCAAGTATAATAACTGCAAGATAAAGAGGCATTTGACCAATTGTCGCTAGACAACCGGTACATATCACCATCAATGCCTTATCAGCCATTGGATCGATAATCGATCCAACGACTGATTTCATGTTATATCGTCTTGCGATATAACCATCGATAAAATCAGTTACTGAAGAATAGACAAACAATCCAAAACTTAACCATATCTTATGCTTAAGGATCAATGCTCCTATAATTGGTGCACTGATTAACCTTGTCATTGTCAACATGTTTGGGATAGTGTATACGTTTTCATGTTCGGGTAAGAGTTCTTTTATCTTTGCAGCTGTCTGTTTAGCCTGTGCTGAAGCTCTGATCGCAGCTTCTTTAGATTTGATATATCTTGCTTTTGTAGAGTTCTTTATGTCATCTGATGATTTTAGTAATGATGGACATGTCTTGTGGAAGTGTCTAGCGGAGTAAAACACACCGACGTTCAATCGAACGGATCGGAGAGGTGATTGCCTCGGAAGCATATGTATAACTCTCAGTGGATTGAGCATTCTCTGTAGTTTTTGTATAACGAAGCAATGTTCTATCCCTCGCTTGACAGTTGTATTGTTGATGAGTATTAAATTGTTGTAGTGCGACTTCGGCCTTTTTTTTTTCGAGCCAGTAATAAGCGTTAACAATATAAACCACATGTAATAGTCAAATTACACACTGATTGGTTAGCAATATCTATTCAAAGTGTCATCTCTCAGAGGAATACACAGACTGTTACACACACAGATATCCACAAGACATAACATGAACGTCTTGGTATATGCTGGTGAGTATACCCATCATATCCATCACCCTATGCATCCACTAACATCATATAAAAAGGCCCTGGAACTTCACCGGATTCTGTGAAACATTGTATTGAATCATTACGAAGATTCCTATCACCGTACTATGCTGTCATCGGTGTGAATGCTACGACTCTGATAAAGGAACCATGGGCTTCGAAAACATCTCTGTTGGTAATACCCGGTGGTGCAGACTTGCCTGTTTGTCAACAGTTGAACGGAGAAGGCAATAAGATCATTAAACATTTTGTCAATAGAGGTGGTTCTATGCTTGGTTTTTGTTCAGGAGGATACTACGCGTCATCACGTGTTGAGTTTGAAGTTGGAGATCCGATGATGGAAGTCTCTGGTCCAAGAGAGTTGAAGTTCTTTCCTGGAATCGCTAGAGGTTGTGCATTTAAAGGATTCAAGTATGGTACTGAGGATGGTGCCCTGGCTACAGAACTATCCGTGAATGATAAGTTCGTGCAATTGGACAATGATACTACTCTTTTCAACTACTACAACGGTGGAGGTGTCTTTGTCGATGCTGAGAAATATGATAACGTGACAGTGCTGGCTACATATAAGGATCAAGTACACGTTGATTCATCATCATCGTCAGCAGCAGCAGCAGCAGCAGTGATACATTGTTCAGTTGGACAAGGTAACGTCATTCTAACAGGTACACATCCAGAATATGTACCAGAGATGATGAAGTCATCTTCACAGTCTACACAATATCAAGAACTAGTGCATACATTAGAGTCAAATGATCAAATAAGAAGACGTTTCTTAAGACAATGTCTACTGACATTAGGTCTAAGAGTTAATGATGATGAGATGGTAAGACCAAGGTTGACTCCACTGTATCTAACGTCTTATATTCCAAACGTTGTTAGTGACATTATAAAGAAATTGGACAATGACATTGGAATTGATAATGAAGGTTTACTAAAATGTTCAAATGATACTTTTAGAATAAATGATGCTAATGAGAACAATACTTCCATACATTTGAACAAACAACAAGAATTTGAAGATCCAGATACTGCAATAAAGGAGATAATACCTTATTCAAACTCATTACCAGATAGAAAATTAACTTCATATTTCGATATAAACAACTATTTCCATAATCTTCATCAGTCATACGGTTCATTGGATATCATCAGATCAGGTTCAATTTTACTATACGGGGAAGTTGTAACATCAACGAGTACAATGATAAACAATAATATTGGTCTATTGAGAAACTTACCACACGGTACCGTAATTGCAGCAAACGTTCAAGTATCTGGACGTGGACGTGGTGGTAACCTTTGGATCAATCCATATGGTGTATTAGCATCATCGTTAATATTAGAACTACCCATTGCATATACACATGCTCCAGTGGTATTCATACAATATTTAACTGCATTAGCAGTTGTCGAAGCTGTTAAATCAATCGGTCCAGGATATGACGAATTACCAATAAAGATCAAATGGCCTAATGATATCTATGTACTAAAACCAGAGTTCTTCGGTAAACAACTATCAAATGATGATCCTGACCCTGCATGGGTCAAAATAAGTGGTATCCTCGTCAATACAAATGTCATTGATAAACAATACAAGTGTATAGTGGGTACTGGTATAAACTTGTCGAATTCTGCTCCAACAACATCCATAAACTCCACAATTACAGAATGGAATAAGTTCAGACAAGGTACACTTGAGCATCTTCCTTCTGAGTTGTTATTGGCTAAATACATGTATCATATGGATATACTGTTCAACAAGTTTAAACAATTCGGATTCAAAGCATTGACAGAATTATACTATTCACATTGGTTACATAATGACCAGATAGTTAGGTTGAAAGATGAAGGTTACAAAAGGGCAAAGATTATTGGAATAACTGATGACTTTGGACTATTGGTTGCTCAAGAAGTTGATATGCAGGGAAGATTGGGCATACAGAGATACCATCTACAACCTGATGGCAACTCATTTGATATGTTTAACAATTTGATCTCTAAGAAATCATTATAGTACAAACTACAATACACAACATTCTTATTAAAACTTTTCATTCAATAAAACACTAAAATATATAGGTGAGTAGATTTTTAATATAAAGTACAAACTTAAAAGACTCTTTGATCCTTCTTGATGGACATTGTCAAACATCACCAAAAGAACAATAAAACAATCACTCCTTCTTTTCTTCGTCATCATCTTCCTTTGGCGAATACTCTGGTGATCTAGTAGGAGAGTAAGAAGGTGATGTTGGAGAATAACTTGGCGACGTTGGTGAATAAGAAGGCGACGTTGGACTGTAGCTTGGTGATGTTGGAGAGTAAGATGGGGAAGTTGGAGAGTATGATGGTGAAGTTGGACTATAACTTGGAGATGTTGGACTATATGATGGAGACGTTGGGCTATATGATGGTGAAGTTGGTGAGTACGATGGAGATGTAGGTGAGTATGATGGAGAAGTTGGAGAATAACTTGGTGAAGTTGGACTGTAACTTGGTGAAGTTGGTGAATAGGATGGAGATGTTGGGGAATAACTTGGCGAAGTTGGTGAGTAACTTGGGGAAGTTGGCGAATATGATGGCGATGTTGGACTGTATGATGGAGAAGTTGGACTGTATGATGGCGATGTTGGAGAGTATGATGGTGACGTTGGAGAATATGACGGAGATGTTGGAGAATATGATGGTGAAGTTGGAGAGTATGCTGGAGAGGTAACAGAATAACCTGGAGACGTTGGGTCCATACCTGGAGATGTTGCAGAGCCATAACCATATCCAAATGGTGAGGTCGCATTCATACCAGGAGAAGTTGCAGAACCATAGTCTGTAGCACCGCTACCACCGTACTCAGTGAATCCACCAGAGTTGACTGGCATTTGACCAGATTCAACAATAGGAGAGAACATAACATCATTACCACCTTGGATCTGACCTTGGCCTGGAAGATTAGATGAGTCATATGGAGTCGAACCACCATCACCGTATTCAGTCCCAACATATTGTGGAGCTTGAGTGGAAGTTGGAAGGTCCTTCAAGATAGAATCATCAACCATAACATCAAATGCACCTGTACCGATTGGAGCTAATTGGCCCAAAATCACATTCTCAGAAACACCACGACAATCATCCAATTCAGCAGCAGCACCAGCTTCAAACAGAATCTCAACAGTCTCCTCGAAGGAACAACGCATCAAGGCACCAGTATCGTTTCTGTTGATACCATGACGAGTAACAGCCATCAAGTGACCACGTGAAGTCATGACATCGACAAGAAGAGCCATGTGTCTATAGTTCACATATGAACCATCAGATGCAATAACATTGTAAACTTCCTTGTACAGAGCAGCACGACCAGCCTCAATACCAAGAACTTGCAAGATATCGATGAATGAGTTGGTGTAAATACGTGAAGAATCAACACCTGCAACGCACATAACGTCTGCCAAGTTAACACCATCAGTTTCCAAAACCCATTCTGGAACCTTGACATATTTACCAGTCTCATCTGGAAGTTTACGATCGTATTTCATCATCACAACACGAGTAATATCAGGAACACCACGCAACGTGATTGCTTCCAGCATATTATTCTCGATACGTTTGAGCATTTGATCTTCTTCAGCCTCTGATTCTGGGTCAAGGTTCTTTGGATCACGGACAACACGACAACGGATAATCAACTTCTCCGCGTTATCTTCAGACCAGATCACAAACAAGTCATCCTTAAATGTCTCCTTGATCTTCTCACCGACTTGAGCCATTGTCAAATCTTTATCGTTCATTGCAGCACGATCCAATTCAATACGAAGCAACCATGGTGATTGCTTGTCTAATGTAGCTTCAGTCTCTTCATCCGGAATCTCGAAATGAAGTTGCACCATCTCCTCATCTTCTTCGATAGTTGTAGATCTTGGATCTGGATCGTAGTAGACTTCAGTGGCAACTGTGACACTCTTCAATGTGGTGTGTTCAATAGCAGATCTGATCTCCTTGGCCTTCTCTTGGTCAGAAGCATATTCTGGATCCAAGTAAACAGTCAAAGATGGTGTCTTCATTGTTTTTGCGACGTTCAAAATTTCTTTTAAACGAGGAACACCAGATGTGACCTTCTTAGAAGCAACACCAGCGAAATGGAAAGTGTTCAATGTCATCTGGGTAGCTGGCTCACCAATAGATTGTGCAGCAACAATACCAACCATCTCACCTGGGTGAACAACAGCTCTCTGGAATTGAGCATCAATTTCACCCAAGACCCAGTTGAAAGCAACTCGGTTGAGACGATATTCTTCGATAACACGACGTGATGCAAGACGGGAACGTAATAGACATTGAAACAATGTAGTAGCGTTCTCTTGGGCTTCCTTGACCAGCTCAGTGTCACCACGCAATACAAACAACTTCTTACTCAAGTCATTGACACTAGTGACGATTTCCTCCAGAGTCAAGTCTGATGCCTTAGAACTATCGACATGGAAAATTTGCTGCGAGTTTTGAATGATACGACGAATATTCACTGGAAGTGGCCAGTTGTGCTCACCATCCACAAACACCTTTCTTAAAAACTTACGGTCTTCAACCAATTGGTTATACTCAGCATCCAAAATAGTTTGAAGTTCAGTGTTACCAATAATATCACGACCAGATTCCAAGAGGTGTGGTTTAATGGATGTCTTCTCACTCATCAAGTCAACACGATAACGCTTCTCGAAAGCACTATCCTCACCTGGGATGGTATCGATGGTTTGTTTCTCAACATGACCAGCATCAAGACCGTCCTCACCATACACAAATTGAATAATGTTACCCAATGAGTTTCTAGTGGTACCATCGTAATGAACCATGATATCTTCCAAGGCTTTAACAAGACGACGTTGAATATAACCTGTCTCAGCAGTCTTAACAGCTGTATCAATCAACCCTTCACGACCACCCATAGCGTGGAAGTAGAATTCTTGTGGGGTCAAACCTCTCAAGTACGAGTTTTCAACGAAACCTTTGGACTCCGGGGAATAATCATCCTTAGCAAAATGTGGCAAAGTACGGTCAGCGAAACCAAAAGCAATACGCTTACCTTCGACAGATTGTTGACCAACACAAGCGGACATTTGGGCAATGTTAATGAAAGAACCCTTTGAACCGGCACTAACCATCTGTTTCACGTTATTCAGACCCTTCAAGTTAACTTCTGCAGAACGACCTGCTTTATCACGAGCCTCGTTTAAATAACGAATAACGTTATCTTCAAAGGACTCTCTCAAAGTCATACCATGCTTAGCAGTCAACTTGTTCTGCTGAGCTTCGAGTGTGACCTCGTCCACCTTCTCCTTAGCGATTGCAATAGCTTCAGTAATCTCTTTCATTGTTGATGCATCGGCAATTGTATCACCAATACCGATAGAGAAACTGTTATGTAGTAACCAGAAGTTAACAACCTTTTGAATGTTACCGAAAAGATCGGCACACGGTTTTGGACCCTTCTCTCTCATAACAGTGTGGATCAAACCACCGTTAGTAGCACCAACAGTCTTCTTGTCAACAACACCGAAAAGAATCTTACCGTCAACGATGAGCATACCATTATCTTGTGTGCTTAACAAGGTGGTACCTTCATCAAATCTTTGTAAGTGGATACCCTTTGGAATCGCCATGGACAAAATCTGCTTACCAGTCCATAGAGGTCTTGGTTTTACGATTGTTGGCTCAGGGATGATTCCATCCCAATCTGGGATCCAATAAAGGATATTCATCATTTGGTCATAGTCAATGAAACTATCACGAAGTGTCATCTTTCTAACACCACAAAGTGTGTCTTGCACAATACCCATACATGGCTTATTCGATTGTGGAGAGACAATCTGGAGAGGCACAGCACATATGTTTATAAGCTCTGCTCTTGTCTCTTCCGATTGTGGAACGTGTAAATTCATCTCATCACCGTCGAAATCAGCATTATATGGGGAAGTAACAGACAAGTTCAATCTGAAAGTAGAATATGGCATGACTTTCACACGATGACACATCATGGACATTTTATGCAAAGAAGGTTGACGGTTGAAAAGCACTGGATCTTCATCCATCAAATGACGTTCAACTTTCCATCCATACTGGAGAACAATGTCACCAGCACGTTTGTTATATCTCAGGTCGATACGATCACCTGTATCACGAATCACGTACTTGGCACCTGGATGCTCATTTGGACCATTACGGACCATTTCGGTCAATTTCTGAATGTTATAAGGTGTGACAGTCTCTGGATACGTCAGAGTTCTGGCGATACTCTTCGGCACACCGACCTGGTCTAGTTGCAAGTTTGGATCACCAGAAATAACAGTACGCGCCGAGAAGTCCACACGCTTACCCATCAAATTACCTCTGATACGACCTTCCTTACCTTTAAGACGAGCACGGATAGACTTGATTGGACGACCAGATTTCTGAAGAGCTTGTGGTTGACCTGCAATATCGTTATCCATGTAGGTGGCAACGTGGAATTGAAGCAATGCCTCGAATTCGTTGATCACGTGCTGTGGAGAGCCATCCATTTCCAATTTTTGGACATTGATGTTGGCCTTCATGATATCGGACAGTTTATAGGTCAAATCGTCTTCACCTCTTTGAGTATCGTTAAAAGAGATTGATGGTCTCACTGGAGGAGGTGGAACAGGTAAGACAGACAAAATGAGCCATTCCGGACGTGCATAATCCTCATGGAATCCTAGTTTACGGCAGTCCTCTGGTGTAATGTGCTTGAAGACGTTTTGGATTTCACCTGGTGTCAGCAGACGTCTTTCTGGCTGTTCATTCTCTTCAGCATTACCCTTTTTCCATGTACCCCAAAGTTTCAAACCATCACGACGGACGGATGGTTGAGCATTACCACAACCACCTCTGGAGCGAATGGTACCATCAGCCTCTGGCGGATAATTAGGCTCACAGATCATCTTTGTCTTCGAGATGTTCCATACAGCATTAAATCTTCTCTTTGGATCTTTGATCCTGATAGCTTGCTTGAAAAGGTCATTGGACTCATCAAGAAGGATTTTACCACAGTGCATACATACACACTCACAGACTTTCTTAATTTTGTTAATGAAACCGATATGGAAAACAGGCTTTGCCAGTTCGATATGACCGAAATGACCTGGACATTCATTCATACTTTCACCACAAGTTTGACACTTGAAGTTACGATCGATTGAACCCAATCTTGGATCATTTAAACCTCCGACTCTTGGTTTAGTCTGCGTCTCATCCATAGTTTCAGGAAACTCGATCTTTGCAACGGAAATTGCGCGCTAAAATATATTGTTAGTAAGGATTTCTTCCAAGGGAATAAACGTCCAGCTTCGTCTTCGTCCTTGGTTGCTCAAAGCAGGAAAGACAAAACATAATTGGGATCACTCACAATTTCATCCGGGGAAAGAATACCAAATTGCACCTCTTTGATAGTACGCAATGGCGCACTTGAGTAAGGAAATTGGACCATGGTGGATAGAAAATGTGCAGGGTTATTAACTGATTTTTAAGATGGGAAATTTGACAGAGCTTCTTGAAAAGCTGTGATAATTCTCTAAAAGTGGTAATAGTGAAGGCACCCTGTACCGTGTGAATAAAATAAAACAGAAGAGCTGAGAAAACGCAATTGAAATGAAATAACTGAACTATGAACAGTGATGGAGCTTTTTTATGAAATGTTTTTGTTTTGTTTATGTTTTTTTTTTGATTAGTTAGTTGTGTTGTATAATTTTGTATGCAAAATGAGGTTGTTGTTATTGTTTTTTATTGTTGTGAGAAAGTGTTACGGATTAAGTAAACAACGAACTCGAATAAGAGACAAAGGACGATCTATCTCTCTCTGATGAGCGATGCAGCAGTAGAACTTCAATCAAATGAGTAAAACACTTCTGTGCTTGTGTGTAGTTTCGTCCGCTTACGAAGGAAACTTAACCTTGAGATTGATTGGTGACCAAACTCTTAGGATTGGTAATCGACAAGGACAATAAGACAAGCACCGAGTAAGCAGCAGTGAGAATGATACCCTATACGTCTGTGTTAAGATGAACAAAGCAGTGATCGGGTCGCCAAACACGAGTCTTCTGCTGGATGATTTGTGATTCAAAAGGACCTCCAAAAAGTTCAACTTTTGACGCTTTTGTTTGTTTGTTTATTTATGTTCTCTATGTTATTTTTCGCCCCTCGAAGTTTTTCACTGAAAGTCGACGAAAAAAGTGGGCGGGTCTTAGTTCTCAGATATACGCATATTATGTTCTGAAATATACGCGCGGAAACCTAAGATCTGCAATCTAAACCAAACGATGATCATCTCTCCATTGCTTTATCAATACATGATAGTACCATTGGCATGGCAACTAGTGCGGCACCTCCTTGTGAGCTACGAGTACTACGTCTGTATTACTGTTTATTGTGCTTCACGCCTTAAGTCTTGACGGTGTTGACATATGCCACTTGAGGTACTACTCACTACGTTATATTGAGTTAAATGTACATCAGGTCTGTGAATTGATGTTTCAAGCATAAATCTAAAGTATATGCCTGACCATTGATCATTGGCGTCTGGTAACTCATGCAAACATTTTACTGAATGCCTTTTTCTCTTTTTGCTTACGAGCTTGCTCGCTCTTTTTAACATCCTCAATACCCTTTAGGATTGCAGCATCACCCGGAGAGAAGGTCAATGCTTGTGAGAAATCTTGAAGAGCAGATTCTTCGTTCTTGAGTTTCAAGTACGCAGATCCACGGCGGTACAAAGCCTTAGCCTTGGACTTGTCGTCGATACCCTCAACATCGAGTGCTTCAGATGCAGCCCTTAGCACTTCGGTGTACTTGTTAAGCTTCAACGAGACGAGAGAAACATTGAGGAAAGTAGACAGCTTCAGTTTGTTTAATTCTGCAATCTGTTCATCATTGAGATCATCTGGGAAGTAGTCTTGTAGATAGCTACTTGTCTTTTGATATTTAGAAAGTGCCTTTTCCAAGTCTCCGGCCTTGAATAGCTTTGTTCCAATATCCTTAAGGTGGTTGATGACCTTCAAAACAGAGTCACCGTCCTCGAGGTCGAGACCATCATTATCACCCAATACTTCCTCGTATACATCACCAGTGCCATCATCAACAGCCTTTACTGGCGCTGGAACGTAGTCAGCAGGAAGCTCACCACAGTCAGCAATAACACACTCCTTTAGTGGTTTATCGCCGCTATCCTTCTCTATTCTCTCAATTGCCCTAATGACTCCCTTTCCTGAGATCAAACGGCCGAACACAACGTGCTTACCGTCCAAATGTGGAGTTGAAACAGTGGTGACGAAAAATTGTGATCCATTTGTGTTTGGTCCAGCATTTGCCATGGACAATAAGAAAGGCTTCTCGTGGCGTAGTTCAAAGTTTTCATCTTCGAATTTCTCTCCATAGATTGATTCACCGCCTGTACCATTACCATTGGTGAAATCACCACCTTGAATCATGAAGTCCTTGATAACTCTGTGGAAGGTGGAGTTCTTGTAGCTCAATGGCTTACCGGCCTTGCCGATTCCCTTTTCACCGGTACAGAGTGCTCTGAAGTTTTCAGCTGTCTTTGGGACAATATCATTGAACTAGTATGAGTGTTAGTCTAGTGTCGATGGTTATGTGTTTGTGGCAGATCACTTACCAATTCGAAGACAACTTTACCCTTTGGCTCGCCACCAATTGTGATGGCAAAAAAGACCTTTGAACGTGTTACAGACATTTTTTGTTGATCAAGAAGCTAAATTCAAATAATTGCTCGACTTAGAATATAGTCAGATTGGCTGGGTATGGTTAACTCTCAATGTCAAGTGGAGATCCTCTTATATTGTATGCTCCGACTTCCCATCACAATTTTGATGTCCTGCGCGCAGGCGGGAGATTTATATGTGGAACTAACGATTCTGGCGAAGCCCAATGGTGCTGTGGTTCGGCATAGAATCTGCGTTTCTAGTAATTTCTACGTCAGATCGACGTGCCGTTAAATTTTCTGCCTCATCTCATAGTTAAGGAAGGATCACGACGCTTAAATTTCCAATCCTTGGAGCTCAATGAAAGTAAATTGAGAGCCAGAACTGTGAATTCCCTGAGACTGAGTATGGAATATGCAAGGCTCATCACATGATCAGTGAGCACTCACAACACACAGTTGAAACTCCCACGTCAGATTGCGCTTCACAGAAGCCTTTCTTTTTGGAATATCTCTATTTATTCCCAAAACGGATAGACCGTCTATGTCTCCAACCAAACCTAAAGCTTCTATGACGGTGCTTTTTTTGCTGAAAACGACGTAATTTTAATTTGCCAAATATGTCCGTTAGCTGTGGGCGTACTCGTCCAGAGATTGTGATATTTCCTATTGCGATTTATTTTGCGTCGCTCATGGTCTCACAATCATGCATAACGTCTTATGCCCCAGCCAGCGTTTTTGGGTCCCCCTGAAATTCGATCATCTAATTATTATGGGTTGCGTCTGGTTTCTAATTTGTGAGGTAATTTGAAGTTATCCAGATATATATTATCTCAACGTCCGTCTTTCGTTAAGCAGTACATTCTGGAACCATATTTGTACCGATTTCTAGATCCACGCAGTACTATTTGAATAAGTCCCAGATAAATGGTGCGTCCAGATCCTTTCCCACCAATCAATCCTCCAGAGGAGAAGAAGTCGATCTTCCAGTTTGCTATAAAGTCAAAGAAAAGACTTGTCACAAAGACACCGTTAGCACCAGTTACCCAGCAGCCAAAGCAAAATGAAACTGCTCAAATACCAACCCATAAGGAAGAAGACACTGAAAATGAAATAATCGAGGAAATTGTTGAAACTGTCGTTGAGTCCGAGACTCCAGTTGAAGTTGGTGCCCCTACAGAAGTTGACATCTCTGCACAAGATGAAGCTGCTGTTGGAGATGTCGAAGAAACTCCTGTTGAACCTCAAGCTGAGGAAAATATTGCTGAGAATGAGGTTAGTGGCGAACAAGCTGATATAGACTCAACGGAGGTTAAGTCAGTTGAAGAGCCAGTTGAAGAGCCAGTTGAGGAGCCAGTTGAAGTTGATGAAGTTGAAGAGAAGCATTATATCTCTCCATTCCGTCGTTTCACAAAGACTACAGCTTCGAAGCCAAAGCCGCCTAGACCTACCGGAATCCAGATTCCTTCCATTTTTTCGAAGCTCGAAAATAGACATCAACGTGCCATTGAACGTTTGGACATTGAAAACAAAACATTGTCCGACTTCAAGAAGCAGGAAGAAGCTCAAAGAGTTAAAGAGAGGGAAGAAGATGAAAGACTTCTGGCAGAAGCAAAAGAAAGGCTTGCAGAGCTTGAAATCAGAGCTAAAGAAGCAAGACTGGAAGCCTACGGACCAGATGCAGAGTTTGATGACGATGAAGAAGAAGCACCGGCAGAAGGCGACGGCGTAACTGGAGAAGGAAATGCCATGTCACAGACGACAAGACAAGCACTCCAACCACAGAAGCCTGCTCGTGTTGATGGACCAGAAAGACAAAAAATATTTGGTTTCATTCCAACCTCAAAGGTCTACAAGAACGCCGATGGTTCTGTCATGACGGTCCAGCAAAAGATCGAATATAAGAATAAACAACACAAGATCAAACTTCAAGCAATGAAAGAGAAATCAGAAAATGAATATAACCGTATCGAGACAGCCTTCGATTATCAAATTGGTACATTGAAGGCGGAGATCGAGAAGATAGAGGAAAGAATCAAAGAAAACACAGAGGCTACAGAGGAAGATATTGTCAAAGCACAAGCCGAACATGAGGATCAAACGAAGGAGCTCGACGAGAAACACGAAGAGAACAAGAAGACTTTCTTCGAAGAGACAGAAGAAAAGATCAAACAGAAGAAGGAGGAAATAGAACAATCCAAAAAGGACCAAGTCGAAGCTGCAGAGAATTTGGCAGTATTAGAGGAGAAACAAGTTGAATCTAGTGAGAAACTTCATGTCTTTGAACAGGATATACAAGTCCTGAGAGATGGTATCTCCACTGAGAAGGCTAATCAGGACGAGATTATTGCTCAGAACGATGCGAAGTTGACAGAGATTGAAGAGTTGACAAAGCAAAGAGAGGAGAGCGAAGCAAAGATTGCAGAAGCTAAGAGAATTGCTGAAGAGTCTCAGCAGGTCATCTCAGACTTTGACAACAATGCCCACCAAAAGGATATCGATGAGATAAACGAGCAAATCGAGAAATTGACTAAAGATCTCGAGGAAACGAAGAAGAAAAATGCTGAGTCTAAATTGAAGAGTGAGAAGCTGAAGGCTGATCTCGAGGCTAAGCAAAATGCTCACTCCGCTGAGTTAAAAAACAAGGGACATTTGGATACTCTACATGAAGCAGCTGAAGCAGCGAAAGAAGATTCTGATAACAGAGTGAACAGAGGAGAGAACGATTTGAAAGCTTTGATTGCAGCTAAGAAACCACATGAACCTCTAGACTTTGACGAGGTGAAATTCAAAGCAGAGCAAGAGGCTTTGTTAGCAAAACTCAAAGATGCTAAGAAGCACAGAGAATCTCTCGCTGATGAGCTCAAAGCAATTGACAAGGTTGCATATGAGCTCCATGCTAAAAATATTGTGGTTTGAGTACACATTTTTCATATTCTATGGCGTATAGCTGGGAATTCGCCTGTAACTTCATTTCTGTTCTACACGATGCAAGTATCTTGGCAACGTTGCAAACATGTGCCATTATTGTATTGACTGGTTTCAGCCACTTATCTGTTTTATATAACTCTATTACTCTGATGTAAGAGAATATTATATTATCACTTTCACTTTCCGATGTATATGGTTGAAATTTCACTAAGCTATTCTACAATATTAGTCCAGAGCGATGTTCAATGAATTTCAGCTTCCGAAAGCAAGCGCATCATCACCCTTATTTGCCGGTCGTGGCCCTCCCATATATTTAGTACATAGCTAGAGGGCCAAAATTAGTGAAAATACAAAAAAAAACAGGCATCTTGAAGCCGCAAACCTATTTTTGATTTGGAGCTTACCGCGTTCAGCTGTCAAAATAACGAGCATACATCTTCTACCTTTCCGCTTATAACACCAGCACACAGGTCAATTGACATACATACAAGGCATAATAAAAACTTCGCACAATGTCATTCTTTAATAACATAACCAAGTCATTACAGACTGGTTTCGACGAGGTCTCCAAGGAGGCCCAAAAGTTCTCTAGTGACTTCACACCATTGGCCAAGCGTACAGCGCGTCTTGTCCAAGAGAAATTTGGTACAATTGAAGATATCTCTGAGCTTCCAGAAGAATATATCCTTCTTGAGAAGAAGACTGATGCACTCAGATCTGCATATAAGAAGCTTCTTGCCATCACAGCTACATATGAGATCGAAGGGTACGATTATCCCCCAAATATCAAGGAGTCTGTGTCCGACCTTTCAAAGACCCTTTCTGAGAAATTTCAAAACCTTCAAAAGGCAACCTCTGCTGCTGAAGCTGAGAAAGTTTTAACTGCAAAGAGCGATGAACCACCTCTACCAAAGACTTTTGCACACGAACTAAGTAAGGCTGCTAAACAATCGCATGATTATCTTCTTCAATTTGGTGACGAGAACGCACTAAGTAAAGTGTTGATCAAATTTTCTGAGTCACAAGCCAAGATTGGCTCAAAGAGGCTAGAACAAGATCAAATGATAATTGCCGAATTCAATGCAAAATTACAGGAGGCGCTGAACAAGAGCTTCACAGAGACAACGGCCAACAGAAAGAAAGTTGATGCTGCAAGATTGAGCTTTGATACCTTGAGACACGAGGTAAAAGTGTATCCAGAGAGACAGGACAAGCTACAGGATCAGCTGGACAATGCAGAGGATGAACTTGTCAACGCCACCACTGTAGCTGTGCAAAGTATGAAGAAGTTGATTGAACCTGCTGAGAGTGTAAACTTGATTATTTTGTTCTCGAAGATCCAACTACAGTATCACAAGGCTGTAGTTGGAGAGTTGGAGGATCTGTTGAAGGGTTTGGAAAGCATCCCACTAGACGAGGAAGAGGAAGAGGAAGAAGAATAAGCGAGTCATCGAATATAATGATTTGGTGGGACTCAATCATATTAGATCTTAGTCTTTTAAGCGTAGTGGAAGAATTATATGTTCTCAAGAAGAAGCTACAATTGAAGAAGAAAGATGTAGTCAAACGAAATCAAAATTTAAACTCATTATCAATGGGTCATTAGGCATTCCTAGATATCAAACACCACCCAATTGTACACATATACATATATCTAGGATTTTAGTGCAATGTCACACAGAATGCATCGTTTGCGTTAAGCTTGAGCACCTTACTCAATCTTAGGAAGAAAATCTCACCGAAAGAGATACCGAGGACAACAGCAAAGAAGTATGGAATAACAAAACTCATTACAGCAAGCATGAGAGCGTAACCGATCATTGTGGAGATGAATACCAATATGAGTCTGATGAAGTCTCTATACAAAGACTGAGGAGTGTGATGTAGGAATTGAGCTAGAATAGATCTGTCTTTCTTTAAAATTCCAGGTTGCTCATGGTGTGAGGTCTCTGTTGAGGATCCAGCCTTTTCAACAAATTCAGCGTCATCATCAGTATTGAAATCTGACGCATCCTCATCAGTGAATGTCTTATCTGTGAATACCCTTTGTTCAATGTACATCCCCAAGAATGAGAAGCCTCTCAGTGCAAAAGCTGAAAAGAATAAGATACAGAATATACCGAATGCTGCACCGCCACTTGCTGCTGTCAGTGTGTCAAATACTACAGGATATCCGTAGTACTTAGTTGTCAAGTGGGTATTCATGCCACCAGACCCGCTCATGTCCATACCGCCCATGCCACCCAGTGCGTCCATACCACCTGTTGAGTTAGCCATGGCTGCAGAGCCTGTAGCTGTAGCGGCAGCTGACGATGGCATACCCATCGTCACAGTTGATCCCGAACCCATCATCATCTTGGCTGGTTGTGTTTATTGTTCTTTGGGGTATTTAAAAGTTGAAAATGATGAGTAGAATATGTGTCCTTTAGCTGTGGTTTAATGTATGTTAAATATAGGTCTTTATAGTGCCTTTAAATATGCGAAGCTTCTCATGAATGTGGATATTGATAGGTATCATTCAAAGAGATCTGATAGGTACAAAAAAATTGCTCATTTAAAGGTGCAGTTATAGAGCTGATTATATAGAGATCGAGAAACCGTTGATCGTCTCGATAAAATAATCCGCATGATCGGATTAGGGAATAAATGCTCACTTCTTCGAATGTCTCCTAATTCATCGAGCGACTTCGCGGCATCTGAGGTAATCAATCTAGGGAAGCTGACATCATGATAGTATAATGTCAGCATTATTGAATTCTGACTTAGCAACATCATAACGCTTAATAATGTGACGCGAAAATTTTTACTATGGGTTTTATTGTTGCAAGAAGAAAAGTGGCTGGTTTCATCAGCTGCAGAGAAATCGCTGTATAGGGTGATATTCCAGAATAGGCAATCATTATCAACTCCTTCGACGCGCTTTTGATGTGTTTCAGCTCCAGAAACTTTATTTTTTTTTATGCTTTTCGATCGCACAGCTGTTACCGTTTTAGGACTTTTCTTGACGTGATGTTAATTTTTTTAAAGTAGGGCAAGTGAGATCGAGCTTTTGAAAGGGAGAATTTGTACAGCTTCCGAACAATATCGAGCGATCTGATTTATATCTTGATCTATATCTACTGCCTCTTGATTGTCTAGCGGTATTTAGACTCTTACACCACGGATTCAACAAGAAAGGGAACGCACCACTGGTATACTTTACTTCAAGATTCAGGCCTATCTGTTGTGGACACCTAACTCAAATAGCCGCTGAGGCACATCCAATATAAAATACCTCCTTTGAACTATATACCCCTGCCCAACAGAAAAACAGGCTATTCAGCACAACGGAACACTCCATCATATTGCACCAAAGTACGGCTTCGATATGAATCAAGAACTGACCATGGCTTCAGTCGACACGATGAGCTACATCAGCGATTCTCATTCCGATCCACAGGCTCACTCATCGGCTCCAACTACAACGCACTCATCCCCACAGCCAGAGGACTTCATGAACCAGGTCGCAAATGGCACCAACAACAAGAGTGTATCCACGTTAAGCTTCAACAGTGCATCAAATGAGACTCTGAGAAACAACTTCGTCCCACCTCAGTCATCTCTCTCCAGGCACAACTTCCAGCCTGAGTCTCCAGATCTCATGCAAAACGGGTTTTATAACTCACGGTCAATGAAAGACCACGCCAAAGTTGTGAGAAGATCTGTGGTACTCTCAGAATCCTTAGCATCCGTCAGACTGCATGATTTTGCGGATGAGAAAACAGGTATTGCAATGACAAACTCACCAAGCTTCAGTGCCTTGGCCAGCATCTTGGAAAGCAAGCAGCGTCAACAGAGTAGTCTCAAGAATCAGTTAGCATCGACTGATCAAGAAGCACTATCTCCAAAGAAGATATTGTCTCCTAACTTGATAGAACTAGATGATGCACCAACAAACAACAACATAATCAGAATATCTACTCCTGCGGCAGATGATAACGACGATATATTCAAGACGCCAGAGCCCGATGAGAGGCCAGCTGACCGCACTGAGATGAATCTGGATCAGCTCGCGTACACTGATATTTCTGGCCTCGATGGCCCACCACAACGTGTCGATGATTCTTCCAACTTTAGACTCGTCTCATCTCCGCAAACGGTCAATCGGAATGCTGATTCCCCAGCAACAATAAACACACCAAGATCTTTCAGTACATCATCTCACAACATGATCAGAAAATCACCAATGGAATCCCCGCTATCCCAGAGAGAAGTAGGAAGCTTAAAGACACCATATCAAAAGTCACCAATGCTCGCTGCAGAGCCCAACCAACCTAAATTCATTGCTCAGAAATTACCAAGAAAGCCACCTAGTCTTGCTGACAACTATAGCAAAAGATCTAGTTCAATGCCGGTCATTGCCACTAGTCAACCAAAAGTGGAAAAGAAAAGAAATTTCTTTTCATTCCTTAAGGGTAAGAGATCAACATCTGGATCAAGTATTCCGCATAATAAGCACGAGTCAGAGACCGTTCCAATCGAAACGGCTCCAAAGAAGATAACTACGTCACAGTCATTTCATCTATCAAATTCAACGACAGATCTCACAAGACCTAAAATTGCACCAAGATCCTCTTCTTCAACCTCACTGTTCTCAGCTTTCAAGAAATCGAAAAAGACCAATCTTTCAGAGGAGGTTGAATCACCAAGGAAGGGACTTCCCTTTTCAATCAAGGCAGATAATCAATCAGTAGCATTCACAGATGAAGACTCTGAGTCGCACTCTTCTTTCGAAGAATTCAACGAAGATTTCAATCAATTTAAAATTGACACACCACAAGTAATAGAGACACCATCTCCAGTTATTCATCATTTATCATATTCAAACTCATTTGATGCCACAAAACGTTTATCACAGATCTCACAAGGGGAAACCATTTTTCCTAATAAACTAACAGCCCAAGACGTTGTATCAATTGTCTCCATAGAAAGAAATAGATCACTGAATCGTTCTATAGGATCTCGTCGTCATTCACAGGCTTCTAACAGACCTCTCTCGCTTGTACAGGCAATCGAGTCAAACGCCAGAGAAGAGGGAATGTATGTCGAACAAGCCATCCCAAGACGTACATCCATACAATCTATCTCGACTAGTATACAACAAAGTCCCCAATATTTAGGCAAAGGGAACGATAACCTACTTGGAGCAGATGACGACGAGGATGATGGCTGGTTTGATGCAGATGAAATATCTAGAACGTTGGAGTTCGACAATATAGCTGATCAATATCAAGGCTCGGAAGAAGAGACAGATCTCTCGCAGTTTATGGAATTTGCTGACTTTGTTGATTTTGGAGGTGAGCTTGATTTGACATTCGATATGGATGATAAGTCCACACCTTTATCACAACCTCCTCTCAGTACGAGTGTGAATGTTACAGGTCTTTCGTCTTCACCATCATTGAAGTCACCTGCTCTGGCAAACTCACCGAATTTGGCACAACAGTCATCGCCGTCGTTAATGAGCTCGCCATCATTACGGAACTCACCATATGCTCAACCATCTGCATTCGTTCCTTCGGCCGCACGTCCGATGTCAATGTCCTTCCGTGGACTGAAAGCACCAGCTCTACATACTTTTCATGGCTCTGAGTCGAATTCTTCTCTTGCAAGCTCCTCAGTGACATCAATGATAACCAGATCAAGACATGTGAAATTTTCTAGTAAGATCATACTCTTTGATGTATATGCTGAAGATGAGTATGATAGAAAGCCAGACATTGCAACATGTAACCAATTGACTCCACAATTAGCCCAAGCAATCAGAGCTGAGTTGAACGAGTTGAAAAGCGAGATGGAAGTTCATGAGAGTTCACAGTGCTACACACATTTCTTCTGATCATTCCCATAATATAATATAACTACAACTAATGTGTAATGTAATAAAGACAATATTTAATGCTATTTATAAGTGATTACAGAAGGCCACGTAACAAATAAATTAACAATGTTCTCTAAATCACTATTTGAAGGACTCGAATCTGAGATCCCATCCGATTTGAGGTCCGAGCTTTGGCAATACTTCGGCAACACTCTGTACATCCTTGTCACCTCTACCGGAGACATTAATGATGATGTGTTCGTCTGGCTTCATTGTCTTGGCCAATTCCACACCACCGAAGATAGCATGAGAGGATTCAAGGGCAGGAATAATACCTTCCTTCTCGGATAACAGTCTAAAACCTGCAAGAGCTTCGGCATCTGTGGCAGCAATGAACTGAGCACGGCCAGAGGCCTTCCAAGCAGCCAATTCTGGACCAACGCCTGGATAATCTAAACCAGCAGAGACGGAGTGTGTGTCATGGATTTGACCATCGCTGTCCTGGAGCACATATGTCTTCACACCATGGAAGACACCTGGGATACCAGCTGTCAATGTGGCAGAGTGGAATGCGGTGTCAAGACCATCACCACCAGCCTCCACACCGAGGAGCTTGACCGATGTGTCGTGCTCGAATGGCGAGAAGATACCAGTAGAGTTTGAGCCACCACCAACACAAGCAACGATGGCATTTGGAAGTTTACCATCGTTCAAAGCTTTGAACTGTTCCTTTGCTTCTTGACCAATGACAGATTGGAAGGTACGCACAAGTGTTGGGTAAGGGTGAGGGCCGATGGCTGAACCAACAATGTAGTGGGTGGTGTCTAAGTTAGTGACCCAGTTTCTGAACGCTTCAGATGTGGCATCTCTCAAGGTCTGCGTACCGTTTGTGACGGCAACAACTTCAGCACCCAAGATTCTCATTCTGAAGACATTAAGAGCTTGACGACGCACGTCTTCAGCACCCATATAGACGGTACATTTGAGACCAAACTTGGCACAGGCAGTAGCAGTTGCAACACCGTGTTGACCAGCACCGGTCTCTGCAATAATCTCCTTCTTTCCCAATCTCTTCGCGAGAAGCACCTGGGCCAATGCGTTGTTAATCTTGTGTGAACCGGTGTGATTCAAATCCTCACGCTTCAACCAGATCTGGGCACCACCGGCGTACTCAGTCAGACGCTCAGCCTTGTGGAAAGAGGATGGACGGCCAATGTATTGGTATAAAGATCTAAACTCTTCCCAGAACTTTGGGTCGGCGACAGCATCCTCAAATGCTCCTTCTAACTCTCTGAGACAAGCGTGTAGGGCCTCTGGGACGTATTGACCTCCGAACTCACCGAACTTTGGGTTGAATTTGTGCTTCTCCTCGAAGACCGGCTCCTCTTTTCTCTTGAAATCATCAGTTGCTTCTGATACAAATGGAGTGACCTCTCTGTTCTCAAGGATTTCTTGGACATAATTTTTGGCAGTCTCTCCACGTTGGCCCTTCTCACTCTCTCCAATCAAAGTGACAATCTTAGAGCCAATGACTACACCATCAGCAACTGAGCCCACAGTGACAAAGTGTTCTCTGGTACTGACACCGAAACCAACAGCTAATGGGGTTTCACCAGAAAACTTTCTCACTCTGGTAACAAGTTCTGAGATACCACTTGAGACGTTCTTTGACGCACCAGTAGTACCCATTCTGGAGACAACGTAGATGAATGAGTCTGCAATCTCAGAGAGAACAGCCAGTCTCTCGTCGGTTGTGGATGGTGCAACTAGTGGGATATAGGAAAGACCTGCTTCTGAACAGTTGCTTCTGAACTTGACGGCATCCTCTGGTGGAAGATCAACAACGAGGAAACCGTTGGCGCCAGCCTTCTGGGCATCTCTGATAAGCTTCTCCTCTCCGTACTTGAGGATTGGGTTATAATAGCCCATGAGGACAATAGGAACTGTCACGCCGGCTTCTCTGGCTTGCTTGACGAGCTCTATAACCTTAACGACGGTGATGCCGTTGTCTAAGGCGGTGGTGTTGGCCACTTGGATTGTTGGACCATCAGCAATAGGATCGGAGAAGGGCACACCGAGCTCGATGATGTCCACGCCACCGTCTTGGAAGCCCTTGAGTACAGGAACGGTGTCCTCGATGGCTGGGTAACCAGCTGTGACGAAAGTCACTAGGGCTTTACGATCTAAAGAGAGGTTGTAATTGTCAGTATTAATTCTTCAGTTGCGACCACATCGCTCTCAGCACAACAGGGCACACGTACTCTCTTTCTTGCACTTGGCAAATGTCTCTCTAATCTGTGCGCTCATTTCCAGTTATTCAAAGTTGTTGAATCAGCTGCGGTTAATCAGTCACAAGTCTGTAGTCTTCGAGGCATTCCTGGAAGATTTTGAGGGCTGCTTGATATTGTTATTATTAGTTGGCGATCGCTGAGTCATGGCCCAGCTTTATTATCAGGTGTTCGGGTGTTTTATTAAAGATTGCTGAGGATTATGTTTAGCATATTACGTGTGGGAGTTTTTGGGGAGGTTGAAGAGAGTTGATCTACGGCTTGTTCAACTTTCAAGCACTGTGGTGTAATAGGATAATATTACAAGTACAATTAAGGGTTATATATAGAGTGACTGGGCCTGGGTATTGATGGGGGCCAAAATGGCTCACGCAAATCCCTTGACCCTCTTTTTTTTCTTTTTCTGGGTAGACTGTGATGATTGTGTCAATGTTTGACTCATTACCTGTGACATCGGTCTCTTCAACAAGTTGCTCTGTGAGCCTGTTGTTCTTTGGCTATTTTTCCCGGTTGAATGATGCACCAGAGGTTGGCTCTGTGATATTGTGATAACTGGCTGAGACTGTGATGGGAAATTGAGCGTTTGCTGAGTAGTCTGCCATGTATCCTCTTCTTCATCCTGATCGTACTCATGGTCCCACTCTCCAATGATTTTCTTTGTCTGTGGGTCCAGTCTAGTGGAACAATCAAGGGTTAAGGCCTCTTCATATTCATGATCATAGAATGAAGTCAGGGTTAAGATCATGTCCTTCACAAGATCATGAGAAATTGTTGGATGTCCCCATTCTTCAACAACTATATCCTCCAGCTTCCGGAAGGTGTCGATTTTATCGTCTTTCTTCCAGATACACTTGGCAAGCTCGCTCAAAACAGTATACTGTATATTATTGTCGTTACAGTGTTCCTTCAGCTGCTCAAGTAAATTATCAAATTCCTCGATATTTTCAAACCCATGGATCTTATGCATATTTTTCAATAACCGTGGGCTAGACTCTTTCAATCTTGAAACATCAAAGCTCTCTGCAAATTCATGGAAGTGGTGGCTATCATCATTCACAACAATCTCATTGAAAGCTCCATCAGTATTAACAGACTCAAATAGCCTTTGACAAACGTTGTTATACAATTTGATATTTTCAGTTTCCAATGGAGTTGACTGTCTTTTCTTTGTAGCTTTGCTATTCGTAGAAGGATATGTCATTTTAAATTTTTGTGTTGATAATAACGTCTCTGTCAGTTCAAGCTCTGTCGAGATTTTAAAAAATGCAACGAATGGAACATAATTATCTTCCTCTTTAGGGTCTCCAATATTTTGAGACTTCATAATATCAGCTTCTATATTGAAAAGTTCTTGCAGAGCAAGAAGTCTGTCGGAATGCTCATCCAGTTCTGTTCTGCCTATGAAGTTTCTAGGCTGTGTTCTATCGTTTTCGTCTCCACCTTCGTCTCTTTCATTTGACAGATAGTACTCGTCAGCTTGTTCTCTATCAAAGTCCAATGGTAGCAGCAGATACGACTGTCCAATTGTCTTTGGCTCAACTGTTATCAAGAATGGGTCAACCAAAGATTTAGGAAGTCCATCTTCAAGTCTGAACTTGAAAAATAAGATATGTGGATTTGTTTGAGTGTGTAGACATATGTGTTGAACATCATGAACGGATTTCATTGTCATAGAGAGGGAAGGATCTTGGGTATCCAAATAATGCCTCCAGGACAACAATCTTTTAAATCCATTCTCAATGTCAACCCAAATAATTTCCCTAGCTGTGAGGAGTATTGCAAAATTATGATTAGAGTCCCAACGTTGGAAATCCCTTATCTGGCAATCTTCATTTGCAGTTATCAATTTATCCGTCTTTCCTGTGGATAGATTGACTTCAATGACAAAAGTTCTGCCAACTATGTACACTAGATCTTCTTTGGACCCAAAACAGATTCTTTTAAAGTTCGAACTATCGTTCAATATCTCTTCTTTTGCGATCGTTCCCCTATGTAATGGTGAGTTTATACTTCTTGATGTCTTATAAACGGCCCATTTCCCGTTGACACCCACTATACCAAACATTTTGGAATCAAATGGATTGTTGGTAACATCGGCAAATTCTTCACCAAAATCATCTATTGATATCGATAATACATTGACAAGTTTCATAGTCATGTATATATGGTCTATATCAACTCTTATGATGGAACATCTCTGTAGGGTCCTGACTATTATAAATTTTTGGAAAATCTTGTAAAAGTTTTGTGATTTGAATATTCGAACTTGCCGTATTGAAGACTCAATAATTAATTTTGCTCCATTACCAGTCATCGGTATTCCTAGTCTAAAAGTGTCTGCTTCGTCCATATCTCCATCGCTTTCTTCTCCACTTCCATTGTGAAAGTTATATACATCATCAAAGTCATTATAGTCATTATTGTCATTTATATTATTTGGATTGTTGTAATTATTACTGTTATCATTATCATTATTCTTCTTCTTTGGTCTCTCCAGTATTGTAGAGCCTCGTGATAGGCGTTGTACTATGAGTGTGTTTTTGGATGCTCCGGATGCATAGCACATGATGGGTACATCTCTTTCTCTGCCTTTCACTTTGATTGATCCACAATCCATCATGGTGGTTATCGTTGGATCATGCACCAACTGACAGTCTCTAAAGGACTCCGGATTTAAATTCAGATCAAGCTCCTGAACTACCTTGTCATCTATCTGGTCTATAATCTTCTGGTATATGTCGTCTTTATCATCCTGTGTATCTAGATGGGTAACTTGTGGCTTAGCCAATCTCATGAGTGATCCTTTCACCACATGGAGCCTTGTGCTCTCTTGTTGTTCTCTCGAATGGATCCATGGTCTTTCGGGATCGTACTGGCTGAGAAAGACACTGGGGCCCAGCGTTCCATAGTCTAGCTGAACACCTAACCCTTGCTTTGTTGGGAACATCACAGGTCCCACAGCTGTCCTGTGGTGTGGTTCAGATGAGCCTTCGGTGCTTAGAATATGTGATGTAAGCGAAGAGCTCTGGAATAAATTTTTGTATGGCTTCTTCTAGCTGAGTCAGCTTGCTCATGAAGCTGATGTCAGCTACATGTATCAGGGTTCAGAACTCCTTGCCACAATTAATAAAGAAAGATTATGCTATACCGCACGCAGAGAAGCGGCCATCGAAACAGAAAAGTGAAGCGGTTTTGCAGCGAGATAGTACGAATTAAGAGTACCATCGATTGACAATCCCTTTCGACTTGTACAGAGAGATGGGCTTCAATTTCAGTTTACGCCTGTTCTGATCTGTACGTCCTAGTACTGTGCTTTCTGCAGCTTTTTTTTCTCATCCCTTCCTCGAAGCGTCTGGAGTCAATTACCCGCGTCGCGTTTGTTTACTTTTTCACCGCGTATTTGTTCCTTTGCAGCTCTGAAAGGCTGCTAATTAACCATTCAGTTGGGCTTTCCGTTAGCGCATACAAATGGTTAGGAGCTAGAGATTGCAAACGAAAGATTTACTTTCCTCATCACACGGAGTTTCACCATCTCACAGCTGACAAAACTTTCTTCCCTTTCATTCTTTCTCCACTTCCTTCGTTAAAAAAGGTTCAGCTTTCAAGGGCACTCACAAGTCTACACTCCATTTGCATACTCTCAGACCATGGAACAACTAGTATCTACAGAGTCGAGCTACAGATCCACGCTGTCACAGCTGGCGTATGGCGCCCCGTCACAATCGCAACACATTCGCCGTCTTGTTGCACACCATCAAGCCTTTCTGAGAGTGAGCACCAAGGTCGACCTATACCAATGGCTCGATCGTGGTGTAAGTATCTACTCTCAGTACATAGAGAACTACACCATGGATGCTGAACTCTTAGACTCGGAGATCCAGTTAAGCAAGGCCCCACTGGTCAGACTGAACCAGCTATACAAATTCTGCATCAAACTTGCCCTTCCGGATGGTTCACCAGTCATGAAGTACAAGGCCCTGGTCACAAGGGCGAAGGACAAACTTGAACTCCTCAATACCAAGATGGACCTAAGTACAGTTCATTTCGACAACGTGATGGACCTCTACACACTTGGACCAACCGTTGCCTACTTCAAGCTCAATGACATTGTAAGAAGAGACTATTTTCATTTCCAAATAACACATCCATTAGAACACGATATTACCAGTGATAAGGAGATATTGGTTGAGATATTGCTTTTAAAAGATGACCTACTTGCAATCACCAGAGTACTAAGTGTAGGAAGAAGCCTCATGTTTCAATTGTTGAATATCAATGAGTTTGAAATCTGTGCAAATGACCTTGATGGAATTGTACTCACTTCAAATGATATTTCATTGACTTTCAAATGTCCGGATGAAGAACAAATGGATGACTGGAATCAAATACTGGATGATTTGATATGTTCGGAGGTGCCAACGTTTGAAACTACTCACGAAAGACAATTACATCTAAAGAATAATAAAATTGGTCTTGGATTCCAAATGAGCTCCAACTTACGCAGATCTTCACCAATGGTGACAAGACATGATTCATTGATAAGATCATCTGTTCTGTCAGATGCTTCATTCAAGTTGAACATTGAACAATACATTGTTGATAGCTCAAAACAGTCCAGTGATGGATCTTTAAACTCATCCATCTTACAAAACCTGCCATCGGATAGTCCAGCTGCAAGAATAATTTCTCAAAGATCCCCAAATCTGAGAGTCTCAACAAGCAAGGAAAACCTTGGTTTACAGGCCATTTATTCACCTGAACCTGAGAGAAGACCATCTCTCATCAAAAAATCCATTGTATCAAGCAATCTTAACCTATCGGTTGTCTCTTTACCACAACCACAAGCACAGACGATGTCATCTTTTTCTTTATCCTCCAATGCATTGGGTGATAGACCATTTGCATCAACAACAGATTTACCAATGGAGTCAACAATTAAACCAAGTGATAAATCAAATAGCAATAAGAAGAAACGGAAATCGATATTTAATATCTTTAGCAAGAAGCAAACAACTTCCGAACATGAAGGTGATGATGATATTACTGATAATGAACCAACATTTGAGATTGTAACAAAACCTGTGATTGTTGAAAAAGAACAAGAAAGACTATCAATGGCCACGCTACAAAGAAACGTTAAACAACTCTCTATAAATACAGAGAGACCATCGATGTCGATATCTGCTCCATCTTCAGCACGCTCACTTGCATTGAGCTCGACTTCGATGTCATCTGTTGTAACACCTTCAAATAATAAATCTTTATCCGAATTAGAGGTTAGCGTTTTGGAAGAATCTAGATTGATCAATACCGTTTCAAATTCATGTTCAGTCTCAGCATGGAAGAATAATTCGTGGATAGAATTAGGATCCGGATATAACACACAGATACGATTCTATTCCCATTATGAAAATAGCTCTCTCTTGATCCAAACCGGTGATTCAAAATTGTTTGTGCCACTAAAGGACTCAGCATTGACTAAATCGAGTGCTCGTGACTTACAGCTACGTTGTTACAAGAGTATGTTGGATCATAGAAAAGTTGTCTATATGCTAAGATGTATTGATTCGAGAACTCTTGCATTGGTCTTGGATGAATTCCAGAGAATTAAGGGACAAGCCGAGAGTCTAAGTGCAGCTTCAAGTTCCAGTATGATCTTTGATAAACCTTCAACTTCAACATCGATGAGCTCTCTTGAGAGTTTGAAAAACACATTGCAACCACCAACTCCAACCAAGAACGTGTATATGAATAATCAATCGATGAGTACATTATCGTTGAGATCACATGAATCTCAAACCCAACAACAATTGGCACCAAAGGAGCTGTTGTTGGTCACAGAAAAAATCAGATTACATCAAATGGATGACGATGGAGATTGGATACCGATTTCAATGGGTAAGTTCTCATTGTACTCAATGGTTTCAAATCCAAGATTTTCCAAATTTAAGATTGACTTGAGCATTGGAGAATCAATGGACGCATTGATCGATAATGAAACTTGTAAAAGATTGGGAAGATCTGGAATACAATTTGTGCACAACGATGAAGGTGAGTTGATCTCATATCTTTTGGAGTTCAAAGGTAATAAGGAATGTACAGGAGTGTATGACCTCATAGGTGATAGCCATTGATTCTTGCCAGAAGAATGGAATAAAAAACGCATCAGTACATCAAAGTGTAATAATAGAAATCGTAATGGCTCACGAAGAAAATAACTTAATAATAACTTAATAAGACATTGATATTGCATATTTCTATATTTCTATATTGAGTATAACAGTTTCATTGTAGTTATGCCTCGTCTTCCTCAAACACCATGGCGTTTCTGTTCCTCCTTCTGTTGTCTATCTCGGATCTGTTATTGGAAGCGTCTTCTGTTGCTATTTCATCTCCTGTTTGGATGTTAGCGGTAGATGGCGAGGATGTCCTAACTCTGATCCTTATGGCCAAATTACCAGCGTTTATCGTTGCACGGGTAGTTCTAGGTGTTCTGTCTGAGTTTCCTGGCTCATCGCGGCGTCGATGATATAATACTTCTTCTTCGTCATCACCATCGGGTGCCATTTCACGGAGATCATGCGTATTGGTAGGCGTAACGGAGTGTTCATCCCACAACTCGGTGATAACCCGGGATCGTATCCTCTCGAGACCCTCATTCAGCAGACCTATTCTTTCATCGTCGAGCTCTGATAACCGTTCTCTCATGTGGGACAGTGTACCAGCGTCGTCTGTATCTCTGATATCCGCTCTATTAGCTGACCGCCGCAGCCTGGTCACCATTCTGTTGTTGGTGCTCATGATATGCCTATTGTTAACTATGGGTCTTGTTCTGGAAGAGCGGTTCCCATTTCTGCTAGCTATGCGGATGTCATTGTTGTTGTTATTGTTGCTGTTGTTGTTGTTATTGTTATTGTTATTGTGTGAGACAAACAACCGTCTTCTACCAGAGACCCGTCTTATAGCATTTCGCCTTTGCAGCCTCTTCCGTACTGCTTCTGTGATGAGAAGTCCCATGGGCTATGATGACTTGGACAATCAGAGGAATCAATGGTTGAATTACCAATGGCGCGCCCAGTAGCTGCTGTCTGATTTACTGAACAGTTCAATTCCACTAACCTTGTAATCGACACTGCAGATTATATTAATATAGCACAACGCCGGTGATATTATATTTATTATCGTTTCTGCCATACAACTATAATTGTAATTATAGCACAAAGCTGCGAATTTCAGTAATTTTTATTATCCCCGACCCATTTTTGTGGCCATAACGTTAAGGCCAGTCCATGCCGTCAGATAAGCCGAAAGCTGTCGATATTGTTGCAATTTATAGTAGCAGCTGCTCGTAGACGTCTCGCAGAGTCTCGTGGAGCAACTTGCTAGGCCACTCATGACAAAGATGTCAGATACTAAAGTCTAAACTTTGAAGACTGATACATCATACTGTATAGACATGTCACACGTTACACGTAGTCTCTAGAGCTATGTCGTATTAATCCTCTCATGAGCCGCCAGAGCATATCCTATATTTGCGCCCACGGCTTATTTTTTCCAAGCCATCGTATTGCGTATTGTTGTTCGCTACGTCGTGCGCATACGTCTGCGGCCTGTGGCCCCCACAGTGTACCTATTGTCTTTATATCATGGAATTGTGTAGTGTACCGCAGCAACACTCGTTAATTGAAATAGCAAACAATGCTAAGTGATTTATTGCAATCTCCATATAACATATTGTGTCAAATGATCTATATATTCCAATATAAATATGGATATCCCATCCCAATCATCTTTCACCCTTGCTCTACCACGACAATAGGACTAACTCAATCGATCTCTAATCAATCGCCGGTACTACACACATATACACAATAATGTCAATCATTGCAAGCAACATCCCAGAGACAACACCATTGTCCAAAGTTGAACACTTCTTCTCTTTCTGTGGTAAGATCAAGAGAGTTGAGAAGTATGACCTGAGCCATGAGGAGGGTGAACAATGCGTCCAAGTCTTCTTCAACAACAACAGTGCAGTTGACACAGCGCTCTTGTTGAACGGCGCAGAGCTCGACGGTAAGGCTGTTGTTGTGAGACAGTTCAACAATGGCAACTATCCACACGATGATCCCCCAGCTGGCGGTAAGCCAGGTGAGATTGCTGAGAAGCAAGGTTTAACTCCTGCTGCTGCTGTCGATGCGTCGTCCACTGAGAAGTCCACCGGTGAGACTGAAGATGGCGATATCGAGCAAGAGCATAAACCAAAGAGCGCAATTTTTGCAGAGTATCTCTCTCAGGGATACGTGCTTGGTGATCAGCTCGTCTCCAAAGCTGTCGACTACGACAAGCAGCATGGATACTCTGACAAGTTCAACAGATTCATCAAGGACTTGGATTCAAAGTATAAGCTTCAGGATAAATCCAAGGAGTTTGAGCAACAGCAGAAGGAGATTGACTCAAAGTATGGAATCTCACAAGGTCTCAACAAATACTTTGAAAAGGCTTCAAGCACTGGGTTGGGAAGTAAGCTTATCGGCTTCTACACAAAGAGCGTTGGTGATGCGCGTGAGGTTCACGAAGAAGCAAAGCGTTTGGCTGAGTTGAAGAAGGGTGGACCAATCAACTTTGGCGACTCAAAGCCTGATAGCTCAGCTCCTACAGGGGTGAAGGATGGAACTATACTTTGATTATGAGGTCTTGATCCTTGAGTCTATCTTGATGGAATGTTTCTCTATTCCCAATTTAGCAAGAGTCTTCGGGCTCGGCTCGATATATGACGTACGGTGAACCCCACCGATGAGCAGTCTGTGTAACTCTGTATTTTTTAGTTTCTTTTCTGTGCTTTGAATTAGTATATTATGTCAATTGGCTGATCTACGTAATCGTGAGCTGTAATCATATAGCTAAGCTAGT
>JAJLRR010000070.1:0-16155 GCA_030567175.1 Williopsis lachancei
CGCTCATCAGTTTACCATCGATGGCTGCACGGCCCAAGAGGAGAGCGACAGTTCAAAGAAAAGGGCAAAAGGCCAAAAGTGGTAGTCCCTAGATGTGAACAGTCATGGTACCCCAGTGTTACGCTCCACGATGAACAATAAAACATCCACAATGATATTGAATCATCTCCTCATGGAGCGACTAATTTGACGAAACTGTGAACGCTGACCAAAATACTCCAAAGCTAAAAAAACAAACACTCACGCAGTATTGCAGAAGTTAAAACACAAGTTTCCCACCACACACAAAACTCTATTCAGCGCACTCTGTAAGAGCGCATGGCTCTACATACAGTCACGTGGCTGTACCAGAGCACACATGAGCATATGCGCACGGACCCAACGGGAGAGGGGCAGTGCATCGCAGCGCCTCATCATAAGATCGAAAAGAGAAAGGTCAGACAAGAACTCAGGTTTAAAATTGCAGAACAACAAACTGCAAAAAGAGAGAGAGCGGAGATGCTACCCAAAGAGAGCAGCTTCTTCAAGGTGGTTGATTAAGGCGAACCAGGCTCTCATGATGATGACCAAGGTTATCAAGAACATGTGTACTACACTCTGGCTATAGCACAGATTGTTCCGGAGTTGCATGGCTCAATTGGAGCGTGCGTAGCATGAATTAAAACGCCTTTGGGTAATTCGATACATATTAACTCCGCTACAATGCTGCTGTTACCAGATCTCCTGTTTGTTTATTCATCTGACTCCCAATTATTATTACCACTTAGGGAAAGAGAACTTTCTCCAGGACCTACACCACTCTGCCGTGTTGTGCTTTGAACAGCGTTTATTCTATGCATGTACCTAACTGTCCTTTAAGGAGATTGCAAATTTGAAGGACCAAACCTATAAACTTCTTCACATCAGTTACAACATATATATATATCTATATACCTCTATATAGCATATATATATGACCAAGGGTACTCCATTTTATCACGATTCAAGATTGCTTTTCGCCAGAGTACAACAACCAACTCGATCAAGCCAAAGCAAACGTTGCTAAGCACCGTATGCCTCACAGATCAAACCAGCCATTTGAGCATCGTCATTACCATAACCATAATCCTCATCGCCATAGATTAACAGACGTTGCAGCTCTATACGTTGAAGTCAATAGAGAAAAAACACAGCATTTGCAAACCGTACAGAATACACAGCTTGACTATCCATCACATCCAATGGGCTCTGTATTTTACAGACATTCAGAGAGATCTGAGCCAAATATTATGCAACAGATGAACTTCATGGAGAGACCGTTCTATTCTAATATGGACGCATTGGACAAATCAGACCATCTTAATAATCTCTTATACCCTGTGCCCATGGGCTCAACGTCTACCGAGACATTACAGAGGAGACAAGTGATACCAAAGAGACTGCATGAGGAGCACAAGAGAGTACATGTCCCTCTTCCTCCTCCTAAACAGTCACCACAGAGAGCGATACAGACATCTCCCACAAGAACACGAAGAAGAACGAGGAAGAGATCGAGAAACGGATGTTCGACGTGTCGTTCACGCCATATAAAATGCGATGAAGCATCACCTGTTTGTCTGAACTGTCAAAAATCCAACAGGGAGTGCAAGAAGGAGACCAAGTTCACGTTGTTTAAGAATATGACCATCCCACTGACACAAACGATATCGAGATATCCAAAGACCGGGGATTTTGAGTTTGTCGATCATAGTTACACTGTTCATCTGGCATATGATAAGAACCCCTTCCATAACTATCGTCATTGGTTCAAGGATCATTCAATTGAAGAGCTGGAAAGAAGCGAAGCCGAGTTCGACTCTTATCTGCAGACATCGCTTTCGTACTTCGACGTTGATATGTTCATGGAGAAGATGGACTCTGTGCCCCATTTGGAGTATGACAAATGTCTCTTCCTATCATCCAACAATAATTCTTCTACCTCAAGAAGCAGTAGAGGAAGCATCAGCGATGATGAGTTACAACCTCCAACGACAACGCAGTTTCTCGAGTTCATAAGCCACATGGACATGAGGTCCGAGGACTTCCACGAGAATCTTCTCAAGTTCATCGATGCCCTGAACCGATGTATGAAGATGAAAATCGTCTCAGTACGGAGCTTCAAGGGAAACATCCAGATGCTCACAGACTTCATCAAGAAGAGCTTTTACATCGAATATTGGTGTTATTCTGCCTCATCACTCAAGAGATTCGAACGTATACAGCGATATGACATCCTAATGAACGTCTATGAGATCTTGTTGATTGGCCTGAACGATTCGTTCATCTCTGGGACGTCGGGAAACGTATTCCGTTACAAATTTGATAATTTTTTGGTGAATATGATGTTTCATATGAACTTATCGGATAGTCTCAAGTATTACAATTTTGCTCTTTCTTTGATATTACTGAAACTGAACAGAATTGAATACTCGGTCTATACTAATGATCAATATGAGCAGAAAGGATATGAATGTGAAGAAGTTACCGTTGATACGATAATCGCTGAGTTGAAAAGACTCGAATCCAATGAATTTATGATGTCATTAGCACCTATCTTGGATCATGGACTATTGATATTTCAAAGCTTACAACATAGACGACTAGCCATTTATTATAACTATACCATCTGGTATCTTTTGACCAAGTTCAAGTTGAACGATATACAAAGAGAGCTTCTGTTTGCAGATTCACCTTTCCAAGAGTTTTGGAACTTCATATCGTCTGATCCATTAAAGAGAATCCATCTGTGTAGACAGGGCTACAATTTCACCAATGATCCATTCATGGAGTTCATCATCTATGTTTAAATTCCCAAATAAGTACTTATATTTCGATTATTTAAACAGCCAAATAACCATTCTCATGATATCCAACGTAGATCTTTGCATCCTCCGTGAGCTTACCACAGTGCAATTGGACATCGTCAACCAATAGGTTCAAACTCTGAGCAATGAATTGCACTGGGACACCTTCAGGCATCTGTGGAGTATGTTCTGCGATACAGTCGAATATTCTATCGCTTATGGAGTCTGAACCAGATCCACCTGCTGCCCCATTGCCACCGATCTCACCAGCACTTGGTCCACTGACAAAGAGACCATTTGAGGCTGTGTTGCTGTTGTGTGAGTTATTTGAGCCTGCTTTACCGGTTGCATGTAGATATAGATCGATAGCACTCAGTTGATGATAAAGCACCTGGTTAAAATCTTTAACCTCTTTAAAAGTTGCATTTTGTAAGTTTTTCTTCTGTCCAAACGATCTCAACGTACCAGTGATATAGACGTATTTACCAACTTTCACCGTGTCTCTTATCTTGTCTTCTTCTGGTGAAGAATCGTTCAACCATGCTCTTATGTCAAATACACCGGTACCATCTTCAACTTGAATCACCAGATTCGAAGTATTATCCGTGACATTACGTACGATGGCACAGAAAGAGACCAAGTTCAACTCGACTCCATAGAGGATGAATTCACCATCTTGCATGTGTGGAGTCGAATCGTGCAACATCTTGATGGTCACAGGGACCAACGTGTTCTTTGTCTGGGTTCTTGGTTGGGAAGATGTGCCGTTATTGTTGTTACCGTTGCTGTTGCTGTCAAACCCGCCAGAGTTGAAATCATTGCCAAAGTCCTGGTTGTAGCCTCCATAAGGTTGATAAGTGGTCATTGTGTCTGGATAATTTCTTTGAGGTGTAGCTTCAACTGAATACTGGCTTCTTCTGCTTGGTGGCAACCGAATATATTGGCACTGTTTTTATTTGAGCTGATTTACGCGTCTGTTTTTTAAAAAAAATCCTGGGACTTTAATATTTTCCTTCGCGTGTTTGTATCAATCACGTGCATAACCATGTGATATATCACATGACCACGTAGCTCGCCGAATGAAAATTTAAATCCGTTGTGACTTGCACTTAACGGTCTCTTTGGCCTTCAAAGTCGCCCATCGAGGCAACTTCAACAGCCATCGAAGAGCTCTTTCTCCTGCCTTTTACTGTTGAATTCGTCTCCGCGTTGTGTGGTAACAATAGCTGGGGCCCTTGATAAGATAAAATACACAGTGCTGTGTCCCATGTGACACATTCTTTAGATCAACACTTGTAGTTCAGCAGAAACAACAAATAGGGTTAACAGGAGTAATACTAACAAACGAATGGCCAAATATAGAGAGCTCTCATTGGCCAGCCAGACGTGGTGCCCACCAGCTTTGAAAAATTTGCGTGGTGTTGTGCCAACCAGTGACTCAGCTTACTGTGAGATAAGCACTTGCCCTGGGGGGAACAACGCGCGCATTTATGGCTGGGAGGCCGGCCAGCTTGATGGGAGATCGGGGCAGAGTATTATAGCTAGACTGGTTAGATGTTGGTCCATTGGCTCACTGGATTAACAGTTTGGCTACATTGAGATGATCGTGGCTAGACAATTGGAAGCGTAGTACTTGTTGTGTAGACATCTGATATTCCAGCAACGGTGATAATTCCTCAGATCAGACGTAGCAGTACTTAATTTCACTAACATACGGGCTGCAACTGAAAAAAAAACACACTTGGACGGCACCCCCCGTCACTTTGTCATAGTTAAAATTATTATAGCTGGTGGTAATTAATACTTCGAGACTTTACAATTATTGGAAAATTCAGCATATAAAGATCCTAATTGTTACTCATTTTTTTTCAAACTTTCTCCTTTACACTACACAACACATCTTGTTATACTACCCGTACAACAAACTAATTACACACATACACATACATACAATGTCAAAGGGAAAAGTCTGTCTTGCATACTCCGGAGGTTTAGACACCTCTGTCATCCTTGCCTGGTTATTGGAACAAGATTATGAAGTTATCGCATTCATGGCCAACATTGGTCAAGAAGAAGACTTTGAAGCTGCTAGAGCAAAAGCTTTAGCCATTGGTGCTACAAAATACGTCTTGGTTGACGTTAGAAAAGAGTTTGTCGATTCTGTACTTTATCCAGCTATCCAGGCAAATGCTATCTATGAAAATGTTTACTTGTTGGGTACTTCATTAGCAAGACCTGTTATTGCCGAAGCTCAAATCAAGGTTGCTGAAGAAGAAGGTTGTTTCGCTGTTTCTCACGGTTGTACCGGTAAGGGTAACGATCAAGTTAGATTCGAATTGTCCTTCTACGCTCTTAAACCAGATGTTGTTGTCATTGCTCCATGGAGAGACCCAGAATTCTTTGAGAGATTTGCCGGTAGAAAGGATCTTTTGGAGTACGCTGCTGAGAAGAACATCCAAGTTACACAGACAAAGGCTAAGCCATGGTCCACCGATGAAAACATGGCTCATATCTCCTTCGAGGCTGGTATTCTAGAGGACCCAGATACGACTCCACCAAAGGACATGTGGAAGTTGACCGTTGATCCATTGGATGCTCCAGATGTTCCAGAGGACTTTACCGTTTTCTTTGAGAAGGGTAAGCCAGTTAAGTTGGTCTACACCGATGATGGTAAGCAACAAGAAGTGACTGATTCCGTTGAATTGTTCCTCGTTGCCAACAAGTTGGCCAGAAGAAACGGTGTTGGCCGTATCGACATTGTTGAGAACAGATTTATTGGTATCAAGTCCCGTGGTTGTTATGAGACTCCAGGTTTGACCATTTTGAGATCAACACATATCGATTTGGAAGGTTTGACCTTGGATCGTGAAGTCCGTGCCATCAGAGACACATTTGTTACCCCAACATATTCCAAGATCTTGTACAACGGTTTGTACTTCACACCAGAAGGTGAATACACCAGATCCATGATTGAGCCATCTCAAACCACCGTGAATGGACAAGTTAGAGCAAGATTATACAAGGGATCTTTACAAATCTTGGGTAGATCCTCCGAGACCGAGAAGCTTTATGACGCTACCGAGTCTTCAATGGATGAATTGACCGGTTTCCAACCACAAGAGGCTTCTGGATTCATTGCTGTTCAAGCCATTAGAATTAAGAAGTACGGTGAGGCAAAGAGAGAGAAGAACGACCCAATCACTTTATAAGTTTGTGTAAGTAAATAGTGTGTTTGGTTGTAATTGATATTAATTAATGTATAGATTTGTGAGATGTAGAACGTCTAATAGATAGTATAGTCTCACCATAGCTAATAAGATATTTAATGGTCTATCAGATGTATATATACGGATGTCAGACTATAAGCCATGTTTAACCCAGACACCAACTCGAATTACCAATTTCATAACCCAAATAAGGCAAATTACCCAATACGTCTATTTCTCCTGAATATTGCTGGCCAGCGAAGAGGAAATTAATAATCGCCGGCAGGAACATCCATACACCACCAAATTATTACTATGTTTCTGCTGTTTGAAAATCAAATAAAAAAACTGAAAGAGAAAGGGCAGCAAGAGTTTGAGCAGTAAGAAAAGGTGGACGACATTAACGTACAATCTTACAATTGATAAGGTTATAGGCTGACCTAGTGATATAATCTATAACGTTCTGGAGAACTGGGTGTTTAAGACTCATAGAAATCGGCTGAATAATAATCAGTGAAGTATAACAATCAGGCAATCATCCGACGATTAATAAGTTTGGTTGAGTGGAAGAAGACAGTTAATAAACACACACACACAGCACAGCAGACCACAATGGTAGAAAGAGGTCCAGACGCATGGTTAGAGACCGTGAAGAAATGCGAACATCTTCCCGAATCGGAGATGAAACAGCTCTGTGAGATGGTTAAAGAACTTTTGATGGAGGAATCCAATATCCAACCTGTACAGAGTCCCGTGACGGTATGTGGTGATATCCATGGACAATTCCACGATTTGTTGGAACTTTTCAGAACAAGTGGAGGATTACCAGATAATGTCAATTACATCTTCCTTGGAGACTATGTCGATCGTGGATATTTCAGTCTGGAGACGTTTACGTTGTTGATGTGTTTAAAAGTTAAATATCCTTCAAGATTGACCCTTGTTCGTGGTAACCATGAATCCAGACAGATCACACAGGTGTACGGTTTTTACGAAGAATGTCTAACCAAATATGGATCCACAACGGTATGGAAATACTGTTGTCAAGTGTTTGACTTCTTGACGCTTGCTGCTATAATCGATGGGCGTATACTGTGTGTCCATGGAGGATTATCACCAGAGATTAGAATGTTGGATCAGATAAGGGTACTTTCCAGAGCACAAGAGGTTCCACACGAAGGTGGGTTCTGTGATCTGGTGTGGAGTGACCCGGATGAGGTGGAGACATGGCAAGTGAGTCCTCGTGGAGCCGGCTGGTTATTCGGTAGCCGTGTTGCTAGGGAGTTCAACCACGTTAATAACTTGCAATTGATTGCAAGAGCACATCAACTGGTTATGGAAGGGTTTAAATATCATTTCAAAGAGAAAGATGTGGTCACTGTGTGGAGTGCACCTAACTACTGTTATAGATGCGGTAATGTTGCAAGTGTTATGAAAGTTGATGATACGTTGGAGCCAAAGTTTAAGATCTTTAGTGCAGTTCCTGATGATACGGATAAAGCTGCACCACAAAAGACTCAGAGAAGCGAATACTTCTTGTAATTATAATTATAATGATGACATATTGACGGTACTACAGTTGATTATTACATGATAATGACACAGATTAATGACATATATGAGTACGATAATGAATGAATATATTGTTTTATAGTAAAGGTTGTAGTATTGCTATGTACTCAATCTTAATGTTGATATGCTTATGGCGATTAGTAATGTATTCCAGTTTTATTACATAACACATTACCTAATCCATCCATTTTTCATTTTTAAAACTATTTTGATTTTTCAATTCAAAATTGTTCAAAATATTTGGGAAAGCGTTTGATTTTGATAAAATTATCAAATTTGAACTTGCAATGACATTACCTTTTATAAAATCATTTTCAATTAACGAAGAACAGATATTTTGAACGAATTTAAAATCGATTTCTTCGTTAATTATCTGATAAAGATATTGACTGTTGTTACCGTTGATCGTAAACTCCCGTGATTGTTCCTCAGAAGACCTTATGGAGAGTCCCAATGCAATTTGTAGCTGTTTGAAGTGTAGTCTATTCACCGTGTTACCACTATTCAACTCATTGATATACTGATACACTTTGAGGAACAGATTTCTAAATATCAGGATCTTTGACCTTTGAGATAGCAGTATTAACAAGGATCTTGATTTGAAATACGATTGGTTTTGGAAAAGATGCCTTTGGAATTCAAAATGGTTGCCATTCTTCAAATGAATGATCAATGGTCCATAGATCTGTGATAGTTCATTGAACTGAAGTAATATTTTTCTACTCGGTATTTGTCCAATCAGAATAGAGACAGGTATCAATAGTCTCAATATCTTTAACAGATTCTTATTATCTCCTCTGTATAGATTTTTAAAACACCAATTCAAATGGTAATAACTCTTAAACAGTTGGTTCTTTATAAGGTAATACCTTCCTAAAATGTATCTATATTCAACTCTCTGTGACATTGGATAATTTGTAAATTTTAGATCCAATAGGTTTACATTTGCAAAGATATTCGCACATAGCAATGGACTTCCAATAGTGAAATAGACATTGTTCAAATGGTTAACGATAAAGATGATCAATTGACGTTTACCGCTATTTAACCTTGGATTCTTTAAAGATCTTATATGGTTAAACACTTTCGATAGTACGGTAGATACGAATATCAACCTTTTGAACTTCTTACCGTTATTCAACGTGTTCAGCACTAGATCGATTCTTTTCATCATTGGAACGATATAATTCAACGTATCACACATCAATGGACATAGCAATGACTGGTTATAGTTAGAACCTCCAGATGACATGAATGCAACAGACAGTTGGTTGAAGAATGACAAGTGCAGGTCATGTGACCGCAGCTGGGACCATGGATCTATATCTCTACACAGTATGAGATATTGTGCTATGAGTTGATCGAATTGTGACCAATCATCCATTATTTTGTGCGATTCAACCAGCTTAAGTATGGAATCATCGTCATGATTATCCAATGAGTCCTGGAGTTGTGCGATCTGTTGTGAGTTCTTTCCCAGGTCTATCGATAATGCATTTGACAATTTTAGAGGATCATTAGAACAGTTTCTTAGTCTTTGAAAGAATTGATCCATAATATTGGATGGATTATGAGTTGTGCTATGCTGTTCTTCTCTTTAAAGTAAGCTAAAGTCTATGGGAAAAATATAACAAAAAGTAAACAAAGGTGTGTTATTTGCACTACTCGTCAATTGGCAGATGAAAATTAAAATATCAATCGCTTTAAATCAACAAATCGTTATAAGCAAAATTACACTTTCTTAGTTCAAAAGCTGATCGTCTCAATTCAGAGCGGATGACATTGGTTTTGGTGTCCTTGTCATTATCATCGTCATATTCATCTTTATCATAGCACGGCGATATGGATGTTGCATCTAAGAGAAGACCATCGCCTTTGGAGACTACTCCAACTATAGCAAATAGTTCAGCTGATTCTGTTAAGGCCAATTTTGCTAAAGCGGTAGCCGCTAAGGCGGCTACTGTTAAAGTTCCTCAACCGTCGTCGTCATCATTATCTTCTACATCATCATCACCATCTTCTTCTTCTTCTTCTACATCATCATCCAAGTATGGAGATGTTAGAAGAAGAAGGAAGAAGGATAAGACCAAGAATACTGAAGCATTTGAAGATAAAGATATGATGGATATGTCAACAAAAGAACTCAATAGATTGATGGATAACAGTATAAAACTTGTCATTAGACATCTCCCTCCAAATTTATCAGATGCTGAATTTTGGAAACAGATTGGAGAATTGGTCACTAATAACAATACAAATGGTAATTCATTAGCATCACCATTGTTATTAAACAACAATAAACAAGTAATTGGTAAATATTATATGATGGGTCATTATTCAACAAAACCTTTTAAACAACCAACTTTCTCAAGGGCATATATAAGTTTTACCAAACAAGAATTTGTGGATAGATTTGTCTCCATTATAAAAGATGTCAGTTTTAAAGATGATTCAGAAGAGTTGAAACCAATTGTTATGAAGTCTATGTATTCAGGTCTACCGTTATTAAGACCAAATGCAAAGGGATTCGAAGACTCTGTTCCGTTCAAGACTTTCCTCAAATGGAAAGCTGGAGAATATGGAAACGATGTCTCTATAGAGTTTTGTACTGGTAAGAAAACAATGAAGAATGAGAAAGAGAATGGTAAAGAAAAGGATAAAGAAGTTGCTAAGGGTAAAGAGAAAGGAAAGGACAAAGAGAAGAATAAGAGTAAATCCAAGGGTAAAGAGAAGGCCAAAGAAAAGAAGGCGAAGGGCAATACAGACGATAAGGAGAAAGAGAAGAAGCTGAAGAAGAAGAAAGCAGAGAAGAAAGAGACTGATGGAGCAGGTGAAAAACCAGAGAAGAAGGAACAGAAGAAGAAGGCAATGCTGGCTACAAGGGCCAAGGACACAGAGAAACCTGAGAAGTCAGAGATCAGCAAACCGAAGCGCAAGCCAAAGGCCGCAAAGGGCAAACCATCGGCTGAAGAGAACGCTACAAAACGGCCAAACACTGGTGAAAATGTCAAACAGAAAAAACCCAAAACCAAAAAATCGAATGCTAACGCCAATGCCAACGGCAACGGTAACAATGAGCCAAAGGGCGGCAAGGATAGCAACAAGAAATCGAACAATGCGAAACAGGAAACTGGGAGTTCAAAGGCAGATGTTAAACCTAAGCCAAAATTGTTGAAGAGAACTGATCCGTTGAATTAGCCGCTGTGTGATTACTTTCTTTTTTCCGATCTTTGTTTTGATTTTGTGGTTATGAAATTGAGTTGGTATATCACAATCAGATTTATGATGAACTGACCATTGACTATAGGAATATCAACTATCATATGATTCTTAACAGCACTTTGTTATACAACCATGACTCCAAATGACAAGTTTATCAATGCAACGATCCATTGGTTATCAAGATTCCCAAATTCCCAAATTGATTATGATGAATCTCCAATGAATTTGGTTAATGATCCAGGATTATTGAAAAAATGTCTTGATATGCTCATTGGTGATGGTGATAGTATTAAGTTTTCTGATGAAGATAGTGACATTAGATCTATCTTGGATGATATTGAACAGCGATTAGGTATCCATCTGCACAAATTTGATAAGTTGAAGAAGTATAAGAAGTTGTTATATCAACAGTTGGATAAACCATTGGATATCAATACAACTAAGATATCCATGAACTATCTTATCTGTCTTATACTTCTTGAAGTTGGTATCCATAGTTATAAATCTTCCTTGCTGATCTCTACACTCTCTATGTTGAACGATGATGATCAATTGGAGTTGAAGAAAATAATGTTTGATTCACAAGGATTAACCGTACAAAACATTCTTTTAACTCAAAGAATTGATCTTGTTGAACAAGAAAATTGTCAATTGAAGTTAAAATTGAACAATTTACAATCTGAGTATGACGATTTCCAAAATCGAGTTTATCATAATAAGGATAACGTTGAAGAGTTTTATGAGTTTAATAGTCTGATTGTTAAAGAAAGAGAGATGGATAATTTGAAATTACAAATACAAAAATTGAAATTGCAGAATAAAGAGTTGAATAATAGTTTGAATCAATCTGAAGAAGATTTTAAACATTTGATGATTACGATCAATAATGGGCCATATGAGAAGACAAAGAAGAAGGGCACCAGTACACCGTCAGAGCATGTTTCGGAGAATCTGAAATCATCAAAGCCTTACAGTGTTATGTCCGATATGGAGTTCCTCAAATGGGAATATGAATTGTTGAGCAACTTGATAAGAGAGCTGATGGACATGAACCTACAGAGCAAATGAATATGATTAAAAGAGAACGTTGATGATTAGGGTTAGAAAGAAAAAAAAATAATTATAGACAACTTGATGGGAGAAAGATGAGATATCTAATGGGATTATGTTGTAGTATATCAATTTTAGCATATTAATTTCAGTCTTGTAGTACTATCAGAAGATGGCATCAAGGGTACAACAGATACACATTGCAGCCAAACATGCCATACAACAATCATCGGAGTTCTTCTTTGGAGGTTGTTGTTGTACGTAGACCGGTTGTTGCTGTTGTTGGTAATAGCCTTGTCCCCCTTGTGGTGGTCCCTGTTGGTAATAGCCTTGTTGCGGTTGACCACCGTACTGTGGAGGACCTTGTTGGTAATAACCCTGTTGGCCTCCATAAGACTGTTGTGGTTGGTTGTAGTCGTTGAAGTTACCACGCTGTTGTTGTGGCGGTGGTGGTCCCGATGGTGCAGAGTATTGTCCCTGTGATGGTGGTGGTCCACTTGGTGGTTGGTAGTCGTTCTGATGTCATTGTTATTGTTACTGTTAGTACTATGAAATGTGTAGGGTGTTATGACAGTTATGACAGCTGTGTCATACCAGCAGCGATGGAGTATCACTTACGTTTCCAGAGTAGTATTTCTCAGCAGACATTGTTCCTTGTGGCTGGTTGATGATTAGCAATGGATGATGCTTAAGGTTGGAATTAGTTGAAGTAGTAGCACCGGTTACTAAATATATGAAATGTCGCTGTTTATATTTTATACCAGACATTTTGAAATCACAGAGCAGAAATCCAAGGAATTTTGATTTTTTAGCTAGCAAACCCTTTTACACAGCCATTCTTTCCCGGGGCTCGTGACCACCAACAGGTTTGTGTTTACTTTGTTGGATTGGTAGCTTATCAAATTGTACTACAGAGTTATATGGCATAGCAATAAATCATGAGCATCTTTATATTGTCTAATACAAATCAATCTGAATATAAAGATCTATCAATTGAGTTATACATCCAACGATTGAACTATTGAACATTTTAAGGGTGTGTGTTTATGTTATGTACCCGCGATTATTACCCCAAAGGGTAATAAGCACATTGTATATATCACTTATCATGGACAAATAGCTTGTAATTCAACATATGATCAATATTCATCTTCAGATTCATGGAAGAATAGAGTAAATACGATGATTGAACTATAGATCAATAGACCACCTGCAGTACTCATAATCGTAGCTGGTAATACAACAAGCCTCGTATGATAAAGAACAATTGGTAATGCGATTCCACTTGTTACTAAGAATGAAGTTATAAATTTTGCAAGGTCATTTGAATTGCTATATTTTGAGGAATTGTTAGTATGATGATGATGTATATATCAATGTCATATGACTATTGAATATATTGCACGATATGTGCAAGCAAAAGATTAGTACTAACCTTGAAGAATCACTCATGAAATCATCAAATTCTGAACGTGAGAATAGAGTATTTGGTAATGGTGCTAATAAGAAGATGCCGACTGATATGAATTTGGTTAGTATAGTGTTATATATTATAATACGATTGTCATAGTATGACAATCAACAGATCAAAAGATAAAAAGTATACTTACCAACGTATAATGGATACCAATTTGACCATAGAGCACATGATAAAATGATCAATAAAAACCCAGCAGCAAGAAATCCTGAAAGGAATATTATCTTTGTCAATGGTGTGACTTTCATTATTTATGATATGATTAATGATCTGATTGCTATATATTGGTTGATATCAATTCAATTGATTGATAAACCCCCTCTTATTTCTACAATTGTACAATAATTCAAAGATTTAGATTTAGGAGGTTATGAGCCAGTGACATACATCATCTGATTATGTAAAGTATTTATATCACGTGATGAGACTACAGTAGTTAAAGCTGTTGACGGTAGTCATGTTGATGTTTATTTGAAGCTGAATATCTCAGTACTTGTAATATGATAGTAATTCAGACGACTAATAAATATTCATATATATTAGACATCTTCATCTCTTATAATGTACAAGTACCGGAATTAGCCCATGTTAAAGCAAATTACCACTAGTTGTAATATACATCATGCTATTGTTGATGGTACTGACAATTATCTGAGATCTGACATAAGTACATATCACATTGTAATATATCAAACCATCAATCAACTCACAAATCAGTACATCAGATGGGTAATTACTAAACCTTACAGTATAAACTGCAAGAAGGTCACTAGACCGGCGTCACTGAAAGAGAACTAGTGTTGGCGATTGGTCAGATTGTTAAGAATGAACCATTAATCTCACTAGTTCCGCAAGCGATTTCTTCACAGATCATATAGCACAAGTCATAAAGCAATTAAAGAAATATAAAACAAAAAGAGCAAAAGTTCTAGGTTACTAAGACTCTTCGCAGTAGCTGTCTTGTAATTGGATTAAATGTGATCTCCTTTTGTTTTGAAAATGAAAACAACGAATGGAATTTTATTATGGCGAACCGTTGTACTTGCCCCTTGGCCTGCTAACATTGCTCATAACCATGAGCCTATAATGTCCGGATGTTTCATGGCTCATTCACGAACTGAAGACGTTATGGTATATTTATATATCCACTACAAAGGCATAGCACAATACAATACATCATGTGTATTGAAAGTCTAGATATAGCTAACTAACTGATAGAGTCTATGATCGATAGATATTAATGACTCTTGAGTTGATTAGCCATACCTTCGTTATAAGATATAATCTTGCATCATGATCAAATGATATCAGACCTTGCACAGTTGACGTATAACATAGAATAATGATCGATACCATCCAGTTGATTGTTATAATATCAGACCGTGATGAGTTGAATATTCAAATGATTATAAAACTGTAAGATGTATGATCAAGTGACTATCACCTTTAATGCTATAGTGTATCAAATCCAATGTAATGCCGATCTAATATATCTCACGATAATGACGACATAGCATTAATTTGAATGACGATATTGAGTATCATGAATACTATATGGCTTAATATAGTATCATATTATATACTTATGTCGACAATGATAACGACTTATAGCTTAAACTGATAATATTGAGCATTATTTTGGATGCTCTTATAATATCACGAATTTACCAAGACTTTCAGAGCAACTGCAGTAGTATATTGGCGTACTAAAAATTCTGTCCAACGACATCATGGCAATATAATTGGCATTATAAGCTGATCAGCACTAGTTGAAACAATCGGGCCGTTATAATTGCTAAAACCTGCAATATCATGTCAGTTAACCTGAATCGGAAAATAATTAAGACAACATTATAAATAAATACATTCTTATGATTATGTTGAGTAAGAAACCAACGTCATAAACTGGCTGATAACATTGAACGTCTTCAATAATGTTCAGAGTAGTACTCAATATTTTGATTTGACTGATCAAACTGGAAATGATCGATAATTTATATACACACCAGCTAGCTAACTAATTTCAACAACGTCATTCACACTGCATTAGCTATATGACTTAGTACATACAGTACCAATGAGGTTTATTTGCACAGCGTAACAGCTAACTAAACTTAATTATACTGTGAAGTTTACACTCCTTTCGCTAACTTTTCCCTTTTATAAGAAGACTTCTATAGAACTGACTCATGTTACTGCAAGTTGATCTCATAAACACGACAAAGCTTTATTTTAAAAGTTAAAAGTTAAAACTTTCCAAGTACTTTCATGAATCTTCATAAACATGTCATGTATGAACTGAATATTCTTAACTCTATTATATAATTAATGGCCCCGTTTTGAGAATTTTCGATTCGAAAGAATCGTATCGATAACTTTTGAAGAGCTTTGCTTGAATAGTATACTCTCCAAGTTACAGCATCTCAAATTGAAATTTGACGGAGGAGTAGCATTTTCTAAATTTGATCAAGGAGAATACTGGCCTCTGATTGGTCAATAAAGGATTTGGCTATGTTTTTCATGGATTCGCGCATATATTAATGCGCCGAAGGAACAAATTACGCCTGTAATTTATAATCCGACCTAATCCGACTTTAATACCGAGACTTATAATTACGAAATTCGCGGAAGAACCGACTGGACTAAAACCGGGGAGAGTCACGTGTCGTTAGACACGTAGTGTACCACAAGAATAATATAGTTTTTGAAAGAAGACGACCATTTGATTAAGTTGATAACTTGGGTTTTGATATAGAAATTTGTTAAAATTTCTACTACTTTGTGCACGTAACCTACGTGCACTCAT
>JAJLRR010000070.1:18036-57035 GCA_030567175.1 Williopsis lachancei
AATAATTAAGACAACATTATAAATAAATACATTCTTATGATTATGTTGAGTAAGAAACCAACGTCATAAACTGGCTGATAACATTGAACGTCTTCAATAATGTTCAGAGTAGTACTCAATATTTTGATTTGACTGATCAAACTGGAAATGATCGATAATTTATATACACACCAGCTAGCTAACTAATTTCAACAACGTCATTCACACTGCATTAGCTATATAACTTAGTACATACAGTACCAATAAGATTACAAACTTGGGACGACTTTGATGCTTATTGGTACAGCTAAATATAGACTTAATTTTACTGTGAAGTTTATACTCCTTTCGCTAAGTTTACCCTTTTATAATAATGCTTCTATAGAACTGACTCATGTTACTGCAAGTTGATCTCATAAACACGACAAAGCTTTATTTTAAAAGTTAAAAGTTAAAACTTTCCAAGTACTTTCATGAATCTTCATAAACATGTCATGTATGAACTGAATATTTCTTATTAATGTATACATTGTACAATCTGTCATATGCACAGTTATAAACTTTAACTTTAGTTCATGACATATGGTCATTGTACATATCATATTCCCTACAACAACGCCAAGTCGATGATGTATTTGATAGAAATAGTTTACAGCTTAAACTTTTACAAATGATACCAAGATCAGTGTGATATTATACGGTGATAATATTATAATGTATATTATAATTTATTGATTCATTTGGAAACTATAGTCCATGATCATATGACATCACTCGTGTATTATACAATATTCAGCTATTGCAAATATATTGTATTATACTCCATGAATAGTCACATGATATGGATTATTTAAATTAGTATTGGTATACCTTTATAAGAAACCCTATAATATAAGAATCTATCCAAATCCAATCATCAATAATGAGTTGTCCAATATTTAGTTATAAAAGACAAATCAAGTTGTACGATGGATATAAGTTATAAGCTTCTTCTTATTGGTTACAATGTCATAATACGACGTCCAACAATATGAAACAACAATGACAGTGTGACATTTCTCATAAAGATGATTGGAAGATTCAATATAATGAAGTTATAACTCTGAAGAAATTTGAGCCGAAACTGCAAGACTGCTGGACATCATCGTAATAATTGTTCTAAGCTGTTGATAACCGTTTCAATCCAAGTTACCTAGTTAAGATCTAGTTTGCAGCCCTTTTCAGGCAGAGTCATCTGGCCTTGGATATTTCCACAGTTGGTTACAGCTTATAATAGGAGGGCATCGAACATTTGGGCAACGTCCACAACCAACCACTCATTCATTCTTACCAGCCTATGAGTTGAAGCTCAAAAACTTCGACTACAATCAGAGGGGACATTGTGCTATCTCCGGCATATTACCGGAATGTCGCGGTCTTTTACTAATACCGCTTTATGACATTCCTTAGGGCAATTACTATATTCCACAATTACATTCTGACTATTCCCATCACGTGATCACTGATTGTAGTAACCTCTTTGGAGATTGACACTTACAGACTTCGAGAAATATATCAATCATTCAATTGACTAACATCATAGAATTAAAAACACAGACATTAAAACATATCACAACATCCTTTTCAGCTCATTAACATCAAGTGTTGCATCGTTCCATCTCAACACACTGATATCTTTCCCCTTTATAAGTTTGAACTGATTAGGGAATTTAACGCTTAGACGTAGTATAAGATCCCTTGATTCGATTGTCGAGATTGAATAGTTCGAGTTCCTTAAACTCGTTGATAGTTGTTCTGCTAATGAGTTGATGCTATGAGGTTTATCCGATCTTAGGAATGAAACCATATCTAAAACCTGTGGTAATTTTGAATCTAAATATCTTTGATATTTTAACTCTGGAGATATCTGATTCTTAAGTTTTGAGGATTCTTTTATCCTTATTTTGTCCAATAATGATAGTGGTTTACTATCTTTATCCGTAGTATCAAACAAATGTGATAACTTCTGTTTCTTGGTTGAGGTCAATACATTACTTCTCTTAGTATCCCTCTCTATCAAATTCCTCTTCTTATTATTAGTTCCTGTAGTACTTGACCCAGAAAGTTTAGATGGGTCAAATTTTGGTATGACGATGTTGTTATTATCATTCTCCTTTAACCTTTCTTTCTCATCGTTAACCCATTTGTTCAACTTCTCAACGAATAAACTCTGTCTTTTCTGTAAATCTAATATACTGGACATTTGAAGTTTTGTCTTATCAATATCAATCGTCAAATGATATTCTTCGTTATCATCATTATCTTTCAATATTATAAAATCATTCCAAATGAATAAAATTTGGTAAAAATCATCCATATTAACGTTTAAATTTGATAAATTTTTACATTGATTAATCAATGTATATAACTTTATATCAGATGTTCTATTAGGTACATTTATATGTATGATATTATCCAATGCCTTAAAGATCTTAATCAACCTTTGAATATGATCGTTATTATCTCTATCTCTATTAGCTTTATTCTTCACCCTTATCAAATCTCTTGATTTTCTTTGTCTTAGCACTTCTCTATCATTAGTCATTAGAGACTTCATATCAATGTCATTGGTAGAGCACTGATAGTAATATTCCATAGAAATGACATTACTATCGTTCAATCTTAATCTAAAGGGATTAGAAAGACATAGTTCATTTGTCAGTTTTTGCAATAGATCACCAACTTGGACAATCATAGTTAATGAATTGTTATTATTTGAAGATGACGTTATATCTATTGAGTTCCAGTCACCGTATATATCTTGAATCTGTAGATGGTCTGACTTGGTTGTTTTATGATCTCTATGGTCTATTAAAGAGTATTTCAACAGAGAAGGGTTGGTCCCTCTTTTATAGTTTGATGAGGATTTTGTCATTTGACGTTTACCAACTCTCAGTTTTAACACTGAATTAGTATCAGCACTTTTGAGTCTTTTCTTATCAGAAGAATTTGTACCTTGTTGTATACATAAACTTTCCAGTATCAGATCATAGACAAGTTTACAAATATCACTCATCGAATCTTTGAAATCTGTGATTGATTTCTGTAGATATTTTGGAGATGATGGTAGATTTATTGATTGAGATGTCACAACGTTTAGCTCTTTAAAGTCTTCGTCTTCAAAGAATCCATCCGACTGCTTAACATCGGATACATTGGAAGAAGATCCAGAGAAGAATTCATCCAATTGACCTCGTAGCAGCTCAACAACGTTTGGGTCCATCTGGTCGTCTGTAGTGACAAGCAGAAATGCTCCATGCTCCATCACCGCATTTCTCAAGATGGCGAGAAGAGCTTCTCTGTTGGACTGTCCCCCAGCAAGCAGACTCAGATCCACCTTAGGAACTGATGACTTGCTCTCCATTGGATAGTTCGGGCCGAAGAAAGCGTGGGAAATGTGATATACTAATACCCAAACACAACACTTCAAGGGCCTTAACTACGTAGATCTGGATCAAAAGTATTTCACTAACAACCATGATCGGGGCTCCAACTGTTTACCTTTTGATTCTGGCACGTGACCTGATTACCCTGCCTTAATCACCCAACCCCACGAACTTTTTTGACTGGGAGAGCAGACATCCGGACACCGTAGACACCCTACGCTGTGGGCTTTTTGTTTTTCCTTCTGGAATTTTCCACCCACAAGCAAAGGCAAACCATTTTTGCCTGCTAATTCGCAACCCGCAGTAGTTAACGCCGCCGTTGGCGCCGGCCCCTCCCTCCGATTTTCGCACGTCATTCTTTTGGCAGAGCGAGCCATTTCTTATTTTTTTTTTCTTCCACTTTGGCGGGCAAGTGGTTTTTTTTTTCTTCCCAGCGTTTCGGTGATATTCTAACTACTGAACAATTTCTTTCCTCACAACCCTCTCCATCAACATATAAAGGGAGAAGAAGAAGAAGAAGAAGAAGAATAGACAAGAATCTTTTTATTTCAAATTCCTCTTGATTAAATCAGACTTCTATTGAACAAGATGCTTGCTAATAGATTTGCCCGCAACACTTTGCGTACTGTGAGTGCCACTCTTTTGCCCGCCCCACGGGCGTCGATCAACATATTCATCACATCCATAGCTCATACTAACACCACCCCCACAGAACCGTTTGCCATCATTGGCCCGTTTCAACTCCAATGGTAAGGTCCAAGGTCAAGTCATCGGTATCGACTTGGGTACCACCAACTCCGCCGTTGCCATCATGGAAGGTAAGGTACCAAAGATCATTGAGAACGCTGAAGGTGCCAGAACCACCCCATCCGTCGTTGCCTTCACAAAGGAAGGTGAAAGACTTGTTGGTATCCCAGCCAAGCGTCAAGCCGTTGTTAACCCAGAGAACACCCTCTTCGCCACCAAGCGTTTGATCGGTCGTCGTTGGGAAGATAACGAGGTCCAAAAGGATATCAAGCAAGTTCCATACAAAATCGTCAAGCACTCCAACGGTGATGCTTGGTTAGAGGCTCGTGGTGAGACTTACTCCCCAGCTCAAATCGGTGGTTTCGTCCTTAACAAGATGAAGGAGACCGCTGAGGCCTACCTCGGTAAGTCCATCAAGAACGCCGTCGTTACAGTCCCAGCTTACTTCAACGATTCTCAAAGACAAGCTACAAAGGATGCCGGTCAAATTGTTGGTTTGAACGTTTTGCGTGTTGTTAACGAGCCAACTGCTGCTGCCTTGGCCTACGGTTTGGAGAAGGCTGAAACAAAGGTTGTTGCTGTCTTTGACTTGGGTGGTGGTACTTTCGATATCTCCATCTTGGACATTGACAACGGTGTCTTTGAAGTTAAATCCACCAACGGTGACACTCACTTGGGTGGTGAAGATTTCGATATCGTCCTTGTTAGACACATTGTTGAACAATTCACCAAGGAGAACGGTATCAACTTGGAGAACGACAGAATGGCTATCCAAAGAATCAGAGAGGCTGCTGAGAAGGCCAAGATTGAGTTGTCATCCACTGTTGCCACCGAGATCAACCTTCCTTTCATCACCGCTGATGCTTCAGGTCCAAAGCACATCAACACCAAGATCACCAGAGCCCAATTTGAGACCCTTGTTGACGGTTTGATCAAGAAGACCGTTGACCCAGTCAAGAAGGCCTTGAAGGATGCTTCCTTGTCCACTTCTGACATTGGTGAGGTTATCCTTGTTGGTGGTATGACCAGAATGCCAAAGGTTGTTGAGACCGTCAAGTCTCTCTTTGGTAAGGAGCCATCAAAGGCTGTCAACCCAGATGAGGCCGTTGCCATCGGTGCTGCTATCCAAGGTGCTGTCTTGGCCGGTGAGGTTACCGACGTTTTGTTGCTTGATGTTACCCCATTGTCCCTTGGTATTGAGACCTTGGGTGGTGTCTTTACAAGATTGATTCCAAGAAACACCACTATCCCAACAAAGAAGTCCCAAATCTTCTCCACTGCTGCTGAGGGTCAAACCTCTGTTGAGATCAGAGTGTTCCAAGGTGAGCGTGAGTTGGTCCGTGACAACAAGTTGATTGGTAACTTCACCTTGTCTGGTATCCCACCAGCTCCAAAGGGTGTTCCACAAATTGAGGTTTCCTTCGACATTGACGCTGATGGAATCATCAACGTCTCCGCTAGAGACAAGGCCTCCAACAAGGATGCCTCTATCACCGTTGCCGGTTCTTCTGGTCTGTCCGATGCTGAAATTGAGAAGATGGTTAACGATGCTGAGAAGTACGCTGACCAAGATAAGGCTAGAAGAGAGGCTGTTGAGAACGCCAACAGAGCTGACCAGACCGTTAACGACACCGAGAAGTCCCTCAAGGAGTTCGAGGAGAAGATTGACAAGACCAAGGCTGCTGAGGTTCAAAAGCAAATTGACTCCTTGAAGGAGTTGATTGCTCGTGCTCAATCAGGTGAGGATGTCAACGCTGAGGAGTTGAAGACTAAGACCGATGAGTTGAGATCTGCTTCTTTGAAGTTGTTCGAGGACTTGTACAAGAACAACAACTCCGGTGACGCTAAGCCAGAGGAGGAGAAATAAATAAAAAGAGAAAAATAGGAGAGTAGGAAGAATGATTTCATGACTCACTCCTCCCTGTTATGATTTGTTAGTGTGGATAATATTTTGTGATGCTTTTGTTCTTTGTTCTTTTTTGATTGGATCCTTATGTTATTTTAAGTCTTACAATTTGACTTTTAATTTTTACTGCACTGCATGTTGTTCTGTATATAGATGAAGGATAAGAATTCCAATGGAAGAATAAGACTATTTAAAGATGATGTAGATATAGTACCTTTGATTAAGAAGTAGACGTATATATACGGAATATCCAATTAAGCGTAGTCACCTGGAACTGGATATTGAGAAGCCCATGCAGAGACTTCTTCAGCAAGAGCCTTTACTTCAGCAGATTCATCAGCCAAGAGCTTGAAGTTAGCCAATAGAGATCTTGCGTCGGCACCTTGAGCTTGACTCTTCAAATCGAGGGCAATGGTTACAGCCTTGTTGATGAATTCAGAAACCTTGTCGAATTCACCGGTTTCAAATCCACGAGTTGTCATTGCAGGGGTACCAACTCTCAAACCGGATGGGAACAAAGCGGATTTATCACCTGGGATAGTATTCTTGTTAGCAGCGATGTTTGCTCTCTCCAAGACAGCTTCCAATCTGGCACCATCGATGTTCTTTGATCTAAGATCAATGAGGATCAAATGGGTATCGGTTCCACCAGAGACGAGATCAAATCCCTTTTGTTGAAGGACATTTGCGAAATGAGCAGCGTTATCGACAACTTTTTGTTGATATTCCTTGTACTCCGGGGTCTGGGTCTGTTTGAGAGCCACTGCTAATGCAGAGATTGTGTGGTTATGTGGACCACCTTGATGAGCTGGGAACACAGAGAAGTTGATCTTCTTTTCCAAGTCGTAATGGATCTCTTTACCCTTCTTTGTAACTTTTCTCAAACCTTTTCTGAAGAAGATCATAGCACCTCTTGGACCTCTTAGGGATTTGTGCGTTGTTGTTGTGACAATATCTGAGTAAGGGAATGGAGATTGGGTAACACCGGCAGAGACCAAACCAGAGATATGTGCCATATCGGAAAGGAGGTAAGCACCAACTTTATCGGCAATCTTTCTCATCTTCTCGTAGTCGATGACTCTTGAATAGGCAGAGGCACCTGCAACGATGACTTTTGGTCTAAATAACAGAGCATTTTTCTCCAATGTTTCATAATCGATGATACCGGTTTCTTCGTTCAATCTGTATGGCATCGTTTGGAAATATTTCGAGATGTAAGAGATCTTTGTCGAAGGAGTTTGATAACCATGGGAGAGATGGCCACCATGTGGTAAATCCAACCCCATCAATCTATCACCAGCCTCCATGATTGCAGAATAAGCATACAAATTAGCTGGAGCTCCAGAGAGAGGTTGTACGTTAACACCCCATTCTTTTGGATCCAAGTTGAATGCCTCTAGGGCTCTCTTTTGACATAGAGATTCGGCTTGGTCAATGAATTCATTACCACCGTAGTAACGTTCACCTGGATAACCTTCTGAATACTTATTTTGCATTTCAGAACCCAACAGATCCATAACTGCCTTTGAAGTGAAATTTTCCGATGGGATCAAAGTGATTGATGATTTTTGACGATTTTGTTCCTTTGAAAGGATCTCAGCCATTTCAGGATCGATCTCTTGAACTCTCTTGGATAATAGTTCTTGAGATTTAGTGGAGATAGCATATGTTCTCTATGAACTTTGTTAGTAATGACAGGATATATATACGGCTATGTACTATAATGACAGCATAATATAGATGATACATACGACTAAAGAGCTTGTAGCTCTTTGGGCCAAGGCGAATGAACGGATCTGTGTACGAAGCATTGTGAATGATAATGGATACTTCTCTTGGAATATGGAGAACAACAAGAGGGTGTAAACGTATCAATTATTTATTATTTCATCATTTGTATGCCAATTGACGATGAGTCTAACTGAACTTTTGTTGAAGAAAACCCGAATTCCGGTCTGAAGCCCGCACGGGATTTGAAATGATCCAGTCGGAACTGGTATCAATCATCACGAGCACTGCTCTTTGTGATTATTATAAACGTTTCGATGAAATTATGTCTAATGTTCATGAAATGAAATAAAGAATAGAGACCATCATCAGGAGACAAAAGCGGACGGAATGAACGGTGGTAGCTCTGATGTATAAGTATTCAGATGACCAACTCGAATTTTGAATCCGGTCCTTCAGGACTCAGGAAACTGTTGCGTAAGCTTTCCACGAGCTCTGACTCTAGTACTAATACTACTACTCTTGACACGAGGTCTTCACCAGCTTCTTCATCAGCCAGTTCTAGGCCATCTTCACCGTTTGCTACAGGTAAGACTAAATCATATGGTAAATGTATTGAAGTTATCGGAAGTGGTATAAGTTCGAAAGTTGAAGTTTGGTATCAAAAGACCAATAATCAACTCTTTGCAATAAAGACTTTTAAATCCAAAGAATCATATGAATCTAAAAAGGAATATATTGACCGATGTCGATTAGAACAAACAATTATCAATGGTATAACTCAACATGCAAACATTTTACAATGTATCGATTTCAATGTCAATTTTAATCTTAAATCACAATCAAACTATACTGTTCAGTTAATAATGGAGTATAAACCTTATACGTTGCTTAAACTTGTTCAATTTACTAAACCGGATGAAGTTGAGATTCTATGTTTTTTCAATCAAATATGTAAAGGTTTAAAACATCTTCATGACAATTTCATTGCACATCGAGACTTAAAGATGGAAAACGTTGTCATTGATCAAGATGCCAATGTCAAGATCATCGATTTTGGTTCAGCTTTTAAATTTGGTCTCAAAGGTAGATTGGCCAAGGGAGTAGTTGGTACACATGCATTGATCAGTCCAGAGGCCTTGAGTAATATATCCTATGATTCTGAGAGTAATGACGTTTGGTCAATGGGTATTTTGCTTTATAGTATGCTACACCTTGACTTCCCATGGAAGTCTGCGTTGGAGTCTGATCCTTCGTACAAGGAGTTTGTGAAGGGTTCTATCAATGACAGAGACTTTGATTCAATGAAGAATAAATACCCAGAGATGCTTTGGGACCAAGTGATCTCAAAGATGCTTGTAATTGACCCTACAAAAAGAATAAAGATGACCGAGGTCGTTGAACTACTGGAGCCACTGGTCCCTAGCCATGAAGAATGTGCAGTGAAAGTACACCGTCGTACGATGAAGGTGTGCAAAGTGAAGATGGAGAAATACACATCTGGTGTGTAGCTGTATACTTAGAATAGACGTTTTAAATCCACCCGGTGTTGAACAACATGTACTCCGTCCAGCCACTGTAAGTTGATCTCCAGACGAAGTACTCGAGGAGGTCGATGAGGTGCCCGAATAACTTCGATGGCGATCTTCCCCTGTCTGCCAAACTCTATCCGTGCGCCAGAATTTCATCTTTTCGTTTCCGCATCGGGTAAAAAGTAAACAAACAACAGCTCAAAATCAAAACAATCGCTCACAACTTGCGGCCCAGAACTAATGCTTGCGTATGGAATTTTGTAGCAAGATGTTGTTTACCTGATGGGGCTCTCCCTGTAAGGCTCTTCCTCGCAAGGAGTGCTAAATTTTTCAAGGCAGCTTGATCTTCTTCAAAGCGAAAGCCTTGGAAGGTTAATTCTAATTGTGCTGCTTAGTCCGTTGATCTGTGATCTGTGATCTGATCTTTGTTTCCAACAGTCGTTGATCTGTGTGTTCTGTTACTCGGAGCATTTGAGGTCTACATACGCTGTACATAGTCCACTGAAGAAGTATTCCATCCGGTACAACTCTTTTGTGACTTCTTTTGTTACTCGTCACATTATCGAATTTCAGTTGTTTGACACATCATCTCATTGGGTATAAAGCATTGCTCTGTTCTGCTTCTTTCTTTCAACCATCATACACTACACTACATTACACTCAAACACTCATATATCACACACACGATGGTCCTGCTCAGGAGTAGGCCCATACCCATCACAACAATCTCTTTGATCATATCGAGTGGTATTTCAATATCCGTTGGTGTAATATGTTCACTGTTATATTCAAGGCATAGTAATACTCAATCATCATATCCCTTCCATAGTCAAGCTGGTCTTGCTCTTATAGTTGGAGAATTCATTAAACCTTTCATAGTTCCATTATGGCTGATATCTAAAGTATTCAAAGAGAAACTAATTTTGAATATAATTTGCAATTTGTTGATAGTTATATCGAATATTATAGCGTTAATAGCTGGTCTATTGATGTTGGATGATCTTTATACAACGAAATCGATTGATAATATGGATCATGAATCGTTAAGATTAAGCTCTATCTTTATCAAACTATACATTATTGGGTTATTGTTTGGTGGATTGACAATAGGTCTTATGTTTCAAAGTATAACGTCTTTATCTGTATCATCATCATTGGATAATGCAATTGAAATGCAAGATGAAAAATTTCATGAACAAGAGTACAGATTAAGAGATGATGAATATAGATGTGTATCCATGAAACAATCAGCCGCAACATTAATTGATGGTAATGAAATACAGTTACAGTCACAACAACCACAACAACAACAGACAATGTCATCTACAAGATCATCGTCTACTGCCTTCTCCAGCATGATCTCTAAGAGATTACAACATAAGCATAGGGCTAAAGATACCCAGACGATGGTCAACTACTCCATCAAGAAGCTCTCTGTGATCAATCAATCAAAGTCTTCACAACTCTTGACGATACCACCACCAAAGACAAGACTCGGTTCTCATAGTTCATTGAAATCCACTGTTGTTACACCGATGCTCCTGAGAGTACAGAGTAACAATGGGATAGAAGAAGGTAAAGATCAACCAATCTCCTCTGTGGATCAAAATGGGAACAAGACCATTATGCGTGAACGTGATGCTATAAGAAGGATTCCAAGTGTATTGTTACCTCCACATCTTAGACCTCAGGATGAATATTATTCCAATGTATTCAAAGATAATAAGCATATAGGTAAATCTCAAAGTTATTCTGATGAAGAATTTGGAACAATAATGCAAAATATCCCAAGATCTGTTACTACTCCGTTGATTATTGATACAGATACAAATAATAATGGAATGAGGACAATGACATTAGAAGATTATGAAAATAACTATGAAGAGATTCAAAGGAATAGGATCATGGGTTCATCTTTTGTTCCTTCTTCTGCTCTAAGATTACCCTTTATGAACGGTGCTAATGGTAATATGAATAGTGATAATGATAATGACAGTGATAATATATCAACAGAAGAAGCACTTAGATATATCCAAGATGCTCAAGATGCAAATGAAGATGAATTAAAATCCGTTATGGAACAAACGGTTACTGATTTGAATCTCGAAAGGGTAAGAACACCATCGACTTTGATTCTAAACAATAACTCCAAATCAAACTCACCTCAAAAATCTTCTTCAATCTTTGGTCATAGTCGTATGAATTCATCGATATCTTTCACAAATAAGGCATTTAGTACATCTTCTGGATCTTCACCAAAGAGAAAATTGATCTTATCACAGGGATCTTTAAGAAATTCACCAACAAGGACCTCACCTTCCCGAAGACTCGGTTTTAAAAATCTATCATTATCGAGTATTGTGCTAAAGGATAACGATGGTAATGGATACATCGATACAGATAACGTTGAATTCCCATATCTTCAAGAGTTACAGAAATCTCCTACAAAGAGACCTGTGGTTTCGAGTACTCCTACAAAGCAGTTAGATTATAGTAATAATCTAGGGAATACACAACAATACCAAGCATTGAGCGATAAGACAAATACAAGTTCACCGGAATCTCAGAACTCATCGAGTAAATCTGTGTTCCCAGAAGGTGTCATTGGACTTTATGACAAGGAGAAGTGGAAGACTCTGGTGAGGATGCAGATGGTTGGTGACGCCACTGATGTTGGTGATATGGACTGAATAAGAGCATAAACTATTGACTAATTGACTAATGACTATTGACTATCGATTAATTATTGTAGATGACTATATTGTCCCCCACTGAAATCCCCCACTCATGCTTTGTACTTGTTCCCCTATCAGCGAAATGTTCTCCGCGTGAAAAATTCCGGATTTTATTTATCGCCCACAACGTCAACGGGCGTGGGCTTCGTACAGCCAAAATCACAAATCACCATCAAAAAAGTAAATTGCGTGTATCAAGAAGCCAGCTTTCACCATACAAAACAGACACCATCAGACACACCATCGATTCAATTGCTCAGCGCTTCCCATCCGACCCTCACCGCACCGTACAAAACCCTGCCACGAGAAGAAGAAGAAGATGAGCATCGTCGACACCGAAACGGTGCAGTCCGCCCAGCTGCTCAGACCGCGCGACTTGTCCCAGCGTATCTACGTCTGGCCCTTCCTGATCGTCTACCCGCTGTTTGCACAGGTCTACCTCAACAAGTATGACGAGTACATCAAAGGTTCCGAGTGGACCTTCGTCTACCTCGGATCCATCATCACCGTGCACTCCCTGTTGATGCTCGCACCGAACTGGAACATCGCCATCGACGCCCTGTTCAACTACTCCAAGGTCAAGACGCTTGATGAAGCATCACATCTGTTGATCCAACCAAGGGCAAACGCCGGTGCTGGATCCATCACTGAGATCAGCAGAGCAGTCTACGATGGTGAGAAGCAGGTTAGCTTTGTGTTCCAGAAACGTCGTTTCCTGTTCAACCCAACAACACAGAAGTTCTCGCCACCACAGTTTGCCATCGATCAAAAACCATCAGTGGGAGATTTACAAAAATCAAAGGGACTCTCTGGTGACTTGTCCAAACTTGAACGTCTTTACGGTAAGAACTTGTTTGATATCCCAATTCCAACTTTCCTCGAACTATTCAAAGAACATGCAACTGCTCCATTCTTTGTCTTTCAAATCTTTTGTGTTGGTCTTTGGTTACTCGATGAGTTCTGGTACTATTCTCTCTTCACTTTGTTCATGCTCGTTGCCTTCGAATGTACCACTGTGTTCCAACGTCGTTCGACAATGAACGAGTTTAGAACAATGGGTGTTAAGCCATTTGCCATTTGGGTCCATAGAGACAACAAATGGAAACAGATACAGACAACTGAATTATTGCCAGGTGATCTTTGTTCCATTACTCGTACCGGTGAAGACTCTGCAATCCCTTGTGACTTGGTCCTTGTCGATGGCTCTGCCATCGTCAACGAAGCAATGCTTTCTGGTGAATCTACTCCATTGTTGAAAGAATCCATCAAATTACGTCCTGCTCATGATTCCCTACAGTTGGAAGGTGAAGATAAAAACTCCGTATTACACGGTGGTACAAAGACTTTACAAGTTACTGCTCCAACTGATCCAATCGTTAAACTCGCCCCAGATCAAGGTGCACTTGCACTCGTCTCAAAGACAGGTTTTGAAACTTCACAAGGTTCTCTTGTCCGTGTCATGATCTTTTCTGCTGAAAGAATCTCTGTTGGAAATTGGGAAGCTTTCTTCTTTATCCTTTTCCTCCTTGTCTTTGCCATTGCTGCGTCTTGGTACGTCTGGGTTGAAGGTACAAGAATGGGTCGTATCCAAAACAAGCTGATCTTGGATTGTGTCCTTATCATCACTTCTGTTGTCCCACCAGAATTACCAATGGAATTGACAATGGCTGTTAATACATCACTTGCTGCATTGGGTAAATTCTACATCTATTGTACCGAACCTTTTAGAATCCCAATGGCTGGAAGAATCGATGTCTGTTGTTTTGATAAGACTGGTACTTTGACAGGTGAAGATTTGGTATTTGAAGGTCTTGCCGGTTTTGGAAACGATATTCGTCATTTGTCTAAACCAAATGAAGTTCCTGAAATTACAAATTTGGTCCTGGGTTCTGCCCATGCCCTTGTGAAATTGGACGATGGTGAAGTTGTTGGTGATCCAATGGAAAAGGCAACTTTGGAAGCTGTCGGTTGGGAATTGGGTGATAAGGACGTTGTCTTTAGAACACTTGCCAATAATAAGACCCAAAAAGTGAAAATCCTACGTCGTTTCCAATTCTCTTCTGCTCTTAAGAGATCATCTGCTATCTCCACCATTGGTTCAAAGACCCTCGTTTCTGTCAAAGGTGCCCCAGAGACAATCCGTCATAGACTTACTACTATCCCTGACCAATACGAAGCAATTTATAAATCTTTTACCCGTTCTGGTTCTCGTGTTCTTGCTGTTGCCTATAAATATTTGGAAGATGAAATATCTCATGCCAAAGTTAACAAATTGGAACGTGAAGACGTTGAAGAAGGTTTGGAATTTGCAGGCTTTATCGTTTTCCATTGTCCTTTGAAAGATGATGCTATTGAAACCATTCAAATGCTTAACGAATCGAGTCATCGTTCAATAATGATCACAGGTGATAATCCATTGACCGCTGTATTCGTTGCTAATGAAGTGAAGATCGTTGAACGTGAAGTTTTAATCTTGGATGCTCCAGAAGAACACCATGGTAATCATGAATTGATCTGGAGAAACGTTGAAGAGACGAAGATTGTTCCATTCAGCTCCTCTGATAAGATTGATGAGTCCATCTTTGAGACTAACGATATCGCAATCACAGGTTATGCATTGGCTAAATTGTTGAAACATCCACAACTACGTGCTTTGATTAGACATACATGGGTCTATGCCCGTGTTTCTCCAGCTCAAAAGGAATTCATCCTCAACAGCTTGAAAGATATGGGTTATAACACGTTGATGTGTGGTGATGGTACAAATGACGTTGGTGCTTTGAAACAAGCCCATATCGGTGTTGCTCTTTTGAACGGTACCGAAGAAGGTATGAAGAAGATCCAAGAACAGAGAAAAGTTGAAGCCCAACAAAAAGTCTATGCTAAACAATGTGAATTGATGACAAGATGGGGTAAACCAAACCCACCTGTTCCAATGTCAATTGCCCATCTTTATCCACCAGGTCCATCGAATCCTCATTATTTGAAGGCTGTTGAGAAACAAGGTATTGAAGTCACTGATGAAATGAGAAAATTGGCTGAGAAATCCAAGAAGACTGAAGGTTTACCTGTTGTTAACGCCCAGGGTATGGTTGTCGGTAAGGATGCATCCAGTGAATTGAGTAACATGTTGATGAGCTCATTGAATCAATTGGAAGAGGAGAGTGAGGCACCAACTTTGAAACTTGGTGATGCTTCTGTTGCTGCACCATTTACTTCCAAATTGTCCAACGTTTCCACCGTTACGAATATCATCCGTCAAGGTCGTTGTGCATTGGTTTCTACCATCCAGATGTATAAGATCTTGGCCTTGAACTGTTTGATTAGTGCATATTCTCTTTCTGTTATTTATCTTGCCGGTGTCAAGTTCGGAGATGGTCAGGCCACCGTTTCTGGATTGTTGATCTCTGTTTGTTTCCTGAGTATTTCCAAGGGTCAACCAATTGAGAAGTTGTCGAAATCTAGACCACAACCTGGTATCTTCAACATTTATATCATGGGATCCATCATTGGACAATTTGCAGTTCATATTGCCACTTTGGTCTATGTGACATTGGAGATTTACAAATTGGAACCAAGAGAACCACAAGTTGATTTAGAGAAGGAATTTGTACCATCTTTGTTAAACACTGGTATCTTTTTGATTCAATTGGCCCAACAAGTTTCTACATTTGCAGTTAACTATCAAGGAAAACCATTCAAGGAGTCTATTACCGAGAATAAAGGAATGTACTATGGATTACTTGGAGTTGCTGGATTGGCACTTGCTGGATCCACTGAATTTATTCCAGAGTTGAACGAGGCTATGAAGTTTGTTCCAATGACGAGTGACTTCAAGTTCAAATTGACAATCACTATAATCCTCGATTTGGTTGTTGCATGGGCAATCGAACTTGTGTTGAAGTATTTCTTTATGGATTATAAGCCAGCAGATATTGCACTCCGTGGAGATGAGAACTAGATGACCAGATGTGTCTTTGCACTAATATATAAATTGTGAATATAGAGGAATGATCCGTGTATTTTTATATGTAGATATCTATTTAACGTTATTACCCAACATCTCAATGGTACTAACCAACTTATCAAAAGGTGGTATGACTCCACTGTTTGAATAATCGTTGTTATCATTTTCGAAAGTCACTTGGATCTTATTTTTGATAAAATCAACGTCATATTTATCCAATATCTGTTTTAACCAAAACATTATTTCTAATTGAGATTCGTTATAGAATCTTATGTTATAACTAATAACACGTAATAATATCTCTAATATGGTATCCAAATTTATATCCAATGGTTCAAATTTATCAATCCATTTCATCATATTTTTATCAGGTTCAGAATTATGCAAATGCCAAAGTTTTAAAAGTTTTGTTGCAGATATGATATCAAATCTTGCACTTAAAGTTGTTCTTAATGCAGGAATGACACTTTTATAATGAGCAGTTCTATATGCAGTTAATCCGATTAGTTCCCATTCTAATGCACTATGTTTCAATTGCTTTTGAGCTTGTAGTTCATTTTCCACAATCAGAGTTATTCTCAAGTCATCGTATATGATTAAAAAGAGATCGTCTAACCATCTTTCACATTGACGTTTATTCTTTATTTTGTTGGTAAAGTTACCGGTATTTGTACCATTTTCCAAAGATAGTCTTGTTAAATTTGAATGAAGGGTTGTTGTTGAGATTGATTTATATTCTTCATCCATGATAAAGACTTCAGCTCTTGCCTTTAACAGTGCATCCCATCCAACTTTAGAGATCATTAGTACTAATAATTGATATGCCATCTTATGAGTACCTTTTAAAAGTTGAGTGTTTACTCTTCTTAATGCTGGGTCAACAGCTTCAACTTCAAATCTTGGAGAGAATTTTAAAAGAGTATCAGAGTTTAAACCAAACGTTTGTACCGAAGTTTCCCAAACCGTTTTAACTTTACCTTCAAGAGGTTCTGGTAATCTAAGAGAATCCTTTGCATTGTTCATATCTGTATTTAAAACGATATCTTTATTTCTATTTTGATACATTGGAGAAGAATTTAACGATATCAATGCAGATTTTATATCGTTATTCATGATATAAGAAACTGTTAACAAATACCAAGATTCAAAAGATATTGGATCCAATTTTATCGAAGTTAATGAAAGTTTTAATGCTAATGCAGAATTCCCCTTATTCATAAGGAATTTAATCTGTTGGTTTAATAACAATGGATCTTTGGGGTTTTTCTGAATTGCTCTATAAAGATATCTAATAGCTTCAATTTCATTCCCCATTTCACAGAGTAATCTTGCAATTATTGGAGTTAAATCTAAATTGATCAACAGTTGTTGAATCTTTTGAATAGTCCAAATATGAGAATTTGATAATTTCACAATATAACAAAGTGAATCAACTAACCAATTTTGATAAATTGTTGGTTTTTGAATTAAAGATGAAGCACCTAAAGATGAACCTTTTGGTAATAAAAGGATCAATTTTTCAATCATTTGAAGAGTTTGCGATTTAGATTGGAAAATTTGTCTTTCTATAAGTGTTGGTAATTTTCTTTCTTTATCAAGTCCTATTATTATGGATCTAACTATACCTGAAACGTATAGTTGATTCCAAAATTTCGAAGAAATGTCATCTGTAGCAGATGATGAGTTATTATTGCTGTTGTTGTCACCATTTGAAGAAGAAGAAGAAGCTGTTTGAAATCTATCCGCTGGTAACGTTTGAACTTGTAAGGAAGTTGACGATCCATTGTATTCGACTCTTATACGAAGATCGGATCTTGTAAAGCAGTTATACGAACAATACGTCAAGATCGTTGGATGTTTACTCTTCTTCTTCCCATTTGAATAGTTGTTATTACTCGCACTATGGCTATCACCAATAGAGAGATTGAGCATTTGCATATATGCCTGTGGAGCCGCTGTTGAACTTGTATCGACACCCGTTATGAAATGGTACTGACCTTCTTCCTTCTGTAGAGATCTGTTGTACTTTGAGACGTGGACGAGGTCTGGCGGTCCGATTTCCTTGTACGACGGTAAGGAATGAGTTCTGTTGCCGATCGATGAGCCGAACAGTTTCTCTGAGAAGCTGGTTGTTATTGTTCCTGTTGTTAGTAAGGGTTTGGCTGGAGATCTAGATCCGGGTGATCGATATACTTACAATGGTGTTATGATCGTCGGTTTGCTTGTGATTCTGCGATGTTTCTTCATCGGACTCGTCTGTTGATTTGTTGAAGTTGGTTTGGGTGTTTTGTTTACTGGTTTGTTAGTTGGCGGTTCAATCACCGGTAACTTTGTAGCTGTTGGTGTCACGGCGGCTTCTTCTTCCTGGGCCATTGAGTTCGGTAATGGTAACTGTTGTTGTTGTTCCGAGGTCTCCGTGGAGTTAATGCTCTCTGCTGTTGAAGTGGGCATGGCGGCTAATTCTGCTTTTGATATGTTTTAAATTCCTTTGTTTAATGTAGTGTAAATCTGTCATATGTTGAAATGAAATGTTAATAATTTTGATCTTACCACGACTGCCATTTTATGTTACGGTGATTTAGTTAATAAACAATGGGAGTTATGACGTTGTTGACATCTTATGTAAGGTTAACTATTGGGCTAATAAAACAGGGTACTCAAAAGACGTACAATAGACTTAATTGGTCATTCATATTCAATATCCATAGACTAATTACTCATATGACTGTACATCTAAGCAATTCAATCAGTGGAGCCATAAGGAAATTCACCTATTTCATGTCAAGTGGTAGTCATTTCCAATTAAAAGGTGTTCCATATCTTGAACTTTATGGTGAAGAACCAAGTGCAATTGAACAGTGTTATGCAATTTTTATAAATAATCTTCAGATTGATGATAATATGAATGGACAAGTTATAAACTATGAATATGCAGAATTAAGAGCTACTCAGTACATAAGGCATTATTGTGGATGTGGTTTACAAGATCCACCTTTGGAGGATTGGGAAGTTGCTTTGTACTAACTATGTCACATAATGTCATATGACAATGTCATATGAATAATACACCATATAGCATAGAACTATCTCATAGAACTACTTCATATAATCATACTATCAACCATTAGCATCATTAGTTAACTAGTAGTATAAAACACCCAGACACCATATAATAAATAATATTATCCTCGCGCAAATTATTAAATTATTAGAGATGGTACAAAGTTGAATGTAAACTTGACTGCTTTATATACAAATATTTATAGTACGTTTTGTATGTTTTATAGGTATAAGCATAGAGAAATAACAGTGGATAACAGTAACTATGGACGATTTGGAGGCAAAGAGAAGAGCTGTTCTTCTCTCTATGAAAAGTCGATCGACTACTCCACAGATAATGAACGGTGGGTTGGGTAATAGTAATAATGAAGAGGAAACAGAAGAAGTACAGCCCATGAAACAGGAGACGAAGGATAAACTGTGCGAAGCTCTAACCGATCTCCGAGGCTGTGGGATGTCGTTGAATGAGATTGTGAAGAGAACAGGTGTACGATGGGAGTTTGTTGCAGAGCTTTATAGAGAGATGAAATGGCCAGTTGGAGAGCCACAGGCGGAAGAGGAGGAAGAGGAAGAAGAGGAGAGTCCACTGCCCGTAAAACAGTACCAGGATGACAATACCAAGAACCAGAGCAGTGATAACTTCAACGATAGCCATAACTCAAATCGTTCTAATACCAATACCCAAAAGAAGTGGAGTTTTTATAGTAACAGAGTATACAGAAAGGAACCTGAAAAGCCCGAATGGGTCAAAGATTTGGTTATTAACTTGGTGTCGAGTGATGAAGAGATGGATAGTGAAAGTGATGAAGAGAATGAGAATGAGAGTGAGAAGAATGATGAGAATGTTGAGATAATAGCCACTACTCCTACTCCTACTCCTACTCCTACCCCTTCTACTAACATCAACATGAAAAGAAAAAGAAGAATGTCCAATATCGCCGATATGAACGTTGAAGAAGTACAATTGGCAAAGAGAGAAGTTTCTCAAATGACTGAAGAGTTAAGTTCAAAGATTAAGAAGAACGAATCGATTTATAAATCTCAATTGGTTGAATCTGAACAATATGAAGCATTTATTGAGAAGTTTGAAATAAAGATTCAAAAGATTAAAGATCAATTACAAAGATCTTTAAAGAATTTCCAAGATGTTAAACTATATAAATCTGAAATTGATGATTCAATATCTGAAATGGAGAAATCTAAAGATTTATTATCACAAAATTTGATAAGGTTAGAATCATTAGAAAAGAGACAGATTCAAATAGAAGAGAGTGAAAAGAGAAGATTAGAACTAAAGAAGAAATTACATCATGATCAGATGATGAAGAGGAAGAAAAAAGAGAAAGAATTAGAAATAGCAAAACAGAGGTTAGAACAAGAAGAAGAAGATTCATCTAAATCGGTATACGATGAAACTATACATAAGATTCCAAAGGTAATTATACAATTCTTTGACTATACAAAGCTATTTCAAGAAATATGCAAATATATTAAAGCTCATGATATATACATCATTCATAGGCATATATCACAATACTAACACAGAAAAAAAAAACTAACAACTTACACCAAATGGATATGTCTATAGTATAATACTTATAGCGTTCCTTTTGAGTGTTTTGTTGGGAGTTTTTTCTTTTCATAATAGGAACAAGCTGAGACGTTTACGCCTTATAAGTCGCTTAATCTGGTTAATAAGAGTACTGCTATATCTACTAGTACTACTAGTACTAGTACTAGTAGTAACAGTACCAATACAGAAGGAGAGAATGGTGATAATCATTCCGACCTTCTATGTCCATTTGAATTGGTGCATAACGTTTGTAAAGAGCCTGGTTGTACGTTTAGACATCTTGGATAAGAGATCTTTATCTATTGATTGGTATAAACCTCTAATGTCTTGTATAAATAAATCTAATGTCAATGTAATCACAAAAGTAGTAGAAAGTATGATGATAAGTATATGTTATGTTAGTGTTAAGTATATGGTGTCCGGGTGTCATGTGACACAATCCTATCTTTTAAGATTTCTCTATGATCTTAATCTCTCATTCTTTCATTCTGTTGAGTGGATTGTTTCATAAGCGATGTTTAGTATGAAATGTTAAGCTCTGATTACTACTGATGGAGTGGGTTTTGGTTGGTAAATTTGCTTAAAATGTGGCGAGAATGTTTTATTCTTTCAAAAGACCAACAGCTATTGATCATTAATCATTGAACTAGTTACCTATAAGAGACAGTATATTATTCGAGCTAAGAATTACTACATGATCAACATCCTACCAAACAGAAACGTCTCCATGAGACCAAGTCTTCAACAGTTGTTGGCTTCTGACCAACATCCTTATGCCATTAAACCGACTTTTAAATTCCAATTTGGTAGACTTCCATTAGAACTTAAAGTTGAAGTATTGAGCCATTTACAATACAACGATCTCTTGTCATTTGTAAAGCATTTTAGTAATGAGATGGACTTTACCGGTATCATTACTTATATTGTCGATACAAGAGATTTCTTTACACAGTATCAATACAAACCAACGTTTGGTAGAGTTTTTTCTAATAACGATCAAAGTACAGATGATTCTTATATAAAGGTATACATCATTACTGATCGTAAAAGATGGGATTTTAACAGATTGATGGCCAATGGCTCTCTTTGTTATTTTGTCATAACAGATGGAGACTTGGTCGATATTAAATCTTATCATCATAGAGAACTCTTATCGAATGATATATCTGAATTGTTTAGATTTAGAGATAGACGTCCAGATTCTGAATATTCAAATGTTATACCAACGATTAAAAACGATCATATTGCAACAAAGTTGATATCACAGAATGCTTACAAAGGTCATAGATATCGTTTAGTATGTTCAAACTATAACAAAGATCAACTTTGTATCGATTCTGATGGTTTAAATGGAGATTCATTGGACATTGTTAGTACGTCAAATGCAAGGATTAGATGGTGTCAAACCGTTCCAAGAGGGTTTAGATTACAAAGTGATTGTTCATTAAAGCTATTCACTGTTGAATCTTGTGGTTCTGATTTGATTAACAATATCGATTTTGATGGGTTTCATTGTGACTATTTTAGAACAAGAAACACGGATGTTGGTGTTATGAATGGATTAAAACTTAAAGGAAGTTTATTATGTGATATAAATTGGTGTGATCTTGATTCTAATCTTACAAATGTCAATGGGTGTCAATTTGAATCCACATGGTTACGTTTACACTATCAAACTGATTATAACTCATCTCCTTTGTTTACAGATAACAATGCAAAGAATCTTAAAGGATTTGAGATCAATTGTATACGGATGCCATTGTTCAATGGGTTTATGGCTCCACAGTTGGAATATCTAAGAATTGGTAACGTGAGACGTAGACCATTTGAACAGATTAATACTAACAGCAAAGATAATGACATGAGCTTTATGGAAAGTTTGAAAACATTGTATTTGATGGATATCTTTGAACCTTTATACCATGCTCCATTACATGGACTCTTGAACTTGACAATCAGTTTCACTTCTAATATCAAACAGCAATTCAAAAGTTTAAAGAGTTTGAAGTCATTACAGTTGATTATGAGATATCCAGCAACCAAATTCCCACAGTTGATTGCTCCAAATCTTGAGAATATGGAGATCTATATCGATTCTCAATCTTATAGGGCAAATGGTCAAAATTACATAGTTAAACAACCTATGCTTGATAAGATCAACGGTCAATATCCCAAATTGGCATGGATTAACGTTCAATATCGTATACCGGAGATTGAATCAAAAGATGGGGTTTATTTCAGTTGATGGTTACAATTATAATACAATATTTGTTATTATCTGATTACGTAGACATTGAGCGGCTTAAACTAATATTAGTCGGCTCAACAATGAATTAAAGAAAACTGAAGAAGAAAAAAATTGAAAAAAACACTGTTAGATGACAGATGACTAAAAATGCTACTACGAATTTATTACATCAACAGTAAAGATTATTAATACTTATACACCTCACAGTAATAATCAACCATGGCTGAACAAATCGCAAAAGACGCTCGTTCGTCATTCACAGTGCTCAAGACCTTGTCAAACGACGAAAGAAACCACGCTTTAAAAGCCGTCCATGATTCACTCAAACAATCAAAAGATGATATTCTTAAAGCCAACAAGATTGATATGCAATTGGCAATAGATGCAAATTTATCATCTTCACTTGTTAAGAGATTAGACCTTAGTAAAGGTGATAAATTCGACGTTATGCTTCAAGGTGTCTTGGACGTTGCATCTTTAGAAGATCCAGTGGGTAAATTGACAATGGCTAGACAATTAGACCAAGGTTTGGATCTATATAAAGTCACTGCTCCAATTGGTGTATTACTCATAATCTTTGAAAGTAGACCTGAAGTCATTGCAAATATCACTGCACTTGCGATCAAATCAGGAAATAGTGCTATTTTGAAAGGAGGTAAAGAATCGTTCCATACTTTTAGTGCAATGGCTTCTGTTGTGAATAATGCATTGAATACAATGACAAAAGTTCCAAAAGATGCTATACAACTCATCTCATCAAGAGAAGACGTTGCCGCTTTGTTGGACCAGGATCAATACATCGACCTTGTGATCCCAAGAGGCTCTAATGAACTCGTTAGAAACATCAAGAGTAACACAAAGATCCCAGTGTTGGGTCATGCTGATGGTATCTGTTCGATATACGTTGATAAAGATGCTGATTTAAAGATGGCTGCTAACGTTACACTCGATGCTAAAACAAATTACCCTGCCGGGTGTAATGCAGCTGAACAACTGTTGATCCATGAATCGCTTTCAGGTGAACAGATCTTACAAGTTGTTAAACCTTTGATCGATAACAAGGTTACACTCCATGTTACTGAACAAGTTTCAAAATTGTTGTCCAGTGTAATAGACTCATCTGAATATATTACACCTGCTGTTGAGGGAGATTTCGATAGAGAATTCTTATCATTTGACATTGCTGTGGATCTTATAAAGGATGTTGATGCTGCAATCGAACATATAAATAAGCATTCTTCAGGTCATACGGATTCCATCATCACATCGACAAAAGAAACAGCAGAGAAGTTTTTAAAGGGAATCGACTCCGCAGGTGTCTATTGGAACGCTTCGACAAGATTCGCTGATGGGTTTAGATACGGGTTTGGAACCGAGGTGGGTATCTCAACGAATAAGATCCATGCAAGAGGTCCAGTAGGTCTGGATGGGTTGGTTGTCTATCAATATCAAATAAGAGGTAACGGTCAAATCGTTGGTGACTACTTAGGTGGAGGTGGTTCTCGTGCTTTTGTCCATAAGAGCATCGACATTAAAGACGTTGTGCTGTAAATACTTATTAACACTTCTGATCTATGACTGTTCAGCTTCTCTCATCTCACCGTATGCTCCTCTGGTCTGTGTAGTATCGTACATTCTCACTAATCTCTCCTGTCCTTCCTCCGCTTGTGAAAAGGCAAATCCTCTCTGCTTACGCATTCTTGAAACTTGTCTCACTTTACGAATGGCATTCTGGAACTGTTCAATACGTGGCTTGTAGTTTGCAACGTTATACTTTTGAATCTCTTGAACATAGTGATATGACTCAGGATAATACATTCTCTTGTAATATTTCCAGGCAAAGTCTCGAAGTAAACATAACACAGGTACGACGAATAACATTGCCCAAAAAGTTGCAGATGTATAAAGATGTGAAAGGACTCCACGATATTCAATAGAAACTTTTGTCAATGGTGCAATCGTTGCATACAATGGGAAAAATGCCATCCAAAACAAAAATGAACCAGGAATGGCAATAACGGTGAATTTTGTCCAATTAGCCGTGATTAATGCAGCTTTACCCAACACTGTCAAGACAGATGTCGTATATATGGCAGTTCCCCATACCCAATGATCTGCTGTTGATCCATTCCCAAGTGCAAATCCATATCTGTAGAACAATGTACTCAAGATATAGATCAATGCAGAATGGAAAAATCCATTGATTGCCCATCCCCAAAAGATTGAAACGTTGAAAAAAACACCCTTTTGACCCAATTGATACAACTGTGGATATTGTTCCAAGAGACGTGCACTGACAAATTGATCAAATACTCCAATGACAAATGGTGGTAACACTGTGAATAAAACGTTATAAAATGTTAAAGTCCATGATTCCATGATAGATTGACCCGAATAACAATTTGAAAAAACGTACCAAAATTGGGTCATATAAAGTGCAATGTTCTTATAAAATGAATACAAGATTGCATTAGAAATTCTTTGATAACTCCATGATCCATGGACTAATAACAATTTTTTCAAATATTTGAATTGTCCAATGGCAAAATCCGCACTTCTTGCAGCTTGCATACCTTCCATTCCACTGATACCAACACCAACATGTGCAGCTTGGATCATACTGACATCATTTGCACCATCACCAATGGCTAATAGTAAGGCTTTCTTCTTATTCTTAACCATCTTCACAACAAGTGCCTTTTGTAATGGTGAAACACGACAACAGATAACAGCTTTACATAGACATCCTAATTCTAACAACAAGTCATCACAGTGTTCCAATGCAAATCCAAGAGAATGACCATCAATGACTAAAGCCAACGTATCAATATCATGTTGAGAAATACGATATTCATTGATGGCTTCAAGTTTGGATTTCAAGTTCTGTCTTGTTGCCTCTGCGGTTTCTTCATTAACAATCAAAAGATTCATATCTTCACTGAGTAATTTACAACTCATACCAATGTTGATTGCAGTCTCTTGTCTATCACCAGTCAAGACCCATATTTTGATGCCAGCCTCTTGTAATGTATGAATAGTCTCTGGAACACCGTCTTGTAACTTATCTTCGATTGCAGTAGCACCTATGAGGAATAAATCCTTTTCGATAAGTTCTGCTGTATCATCCATCTTTTGTGCTCTATTATCCATTGAAGTTGAAGCTTCTTGATATAAGCTTGCCCATGTTTCATATTCATCATTTGGGATTGTTCTTGTTGCAATACACAATGTTCTTAAACCTTCAACTGCATAGTCTTCAAGTTGACGAGTAGTTGCAGAGAGATATGGATTATCTTCACCTAAACGGGCAAAGATTACTGTATCAGCACCTTTACAGAATAATTTGATTGAACCATCTGGGAATCTAAAGATTGCAGACATTCTCTTTCTTGTTGAGTTGAATTCACAAACGTGCAAAAGTTCATATTCTAAAGTTCTACCACGAGCTTCAATGGTTACGAATTTTGGTTTTCTAATTGTAAATTTGTAACCTAATTGAGCAGCTCCTTCAACAAGGGCACCTTCATCTGGAGATGCAGCTTGATAGTTGATTGAACCATCGCTTCGTATTTCTGGAATCACAGTATGGCACGTTGCCAAAAGCGTTAAGAATTCATCAATGAGATTAGCATCATCACCAGTTTCCAAATTTTCAAAGAGTTTTTTAAAAGGATGGAATCCAACTTCCATTCCATCAATGATCTTTGCCTCTTTATCTTCTGGGATTTCATCGATATAACACCTTCCAGCAATAGAACAAGATTTAAACTCCATAATATTTCTCGTTAAAGTACCGGTTTTATCACTAAAGATGTATTCAATTTGACCTAGTTCTTCGACCAAACTTGAAGTTCTAACCACAGTGGGTGTATCAGTTTCTTCATGGTACATTTCCAAATCAGAAGCGATCATGAAAGCTTGGTAATATTTGATAATTTCCACTGTGACAAACAAAGAGATTGGAACCAAATTGGAAAATAAGATCCAATACGTTAAAAGATCTTTAAAGAACAAACCAACTCTACTTCTATTTTCGATGAATAGATAAGATAGATATTTTTTATCCCTTGAAACTTTGATGACATTACCAATTGAAGAGATTAATGAAAGAACAATCAAAACAGTAAATAGAACAATGATTTGTAGATTTATGATACGTTCAACAGCGGTTCTCTTGATTGGAGTAGCAGTGGCATTACGCATCAATTTTGTTTCATGACCGGTAAATACCACTATACCATGGATCCAACCGGTATTTCTCAATGTTGCACCTCTTAGGATCAATTGTTCCGGTGTCAATGGATATTCTCTATCGTATAGGTTCAATGTACCCTCATAGGTATAAAGACTTGAGTTTGGTTGTTCTGAAAGGATTTTACCCTTCATTGATATTAAATCAGAAGCAGAAACCAGACGAGCAGTTTCAGGGATTGATTGTTTAATTTTCAAGTTTGTTTCACCATCCAAATTTGCCGTTTCTATATAACATAGACCTTCTGGTTCTGAAGAACTGAGTAATATTAGATCTGCAGGGATTGATTCTTCAGATTTCACAGCCACTATATCACCAACTGAAACGTTTATCCATTTTTTAGCTATGAATTCACCATGATCTGGAGATAATACATCGACTCTTGAATGGTTTAGTTCTTTATCGGAATTGGATCTTTTGATATCCTCCATAACTTCTTTCAATGCAGATACCATCAAAACGACAAAAAGAGTACCTATAGTGGTATAACGATTTGTTGGAGATACGTTTGGAACTTGTTGAATAATTGAGGTAAATAGGAAGAAGACATTTGCATATTTAGAGAATTCTTGTACTAAGAACTTTGGTAAGAATGTTGCCCAATTGTACTTTGTTGTTGAAACGTGATTATCTCCATAACCCAATGAACCGTTTGAAATTTTATCATTCAGATGGATGATTCTTGGTCCTTCAAACGATTGTCCACGTTTCTTACGACGTATCGTATCCCAAATACGACGAATGTCAAAGACACTACGTTCATCCACCAGTGCTGTTTGTTGCGGTTGCTGTTGGTGTTGTTGTGGTGAAGGGTCTCTGAATGGGTCCTGTTGTATAGGATCATCGAAAGGATTATGCTCCTGTTCATTTGGGTAGTCGTGTAAGGGTATCCCCATATCTTCGTAGGGGGTTGCCATTCCTAGTCTCTGTTTCATGTTGGCGAACATTCCTCTTCTACCGCCCTGTTGGAGATGATGGTTGTTCGTATCTTCATCAAGCGTATGGTTATCGTCTTGTTCTATGAACTTATCGTCAAAGGGATCATCCAGGTTAGCGGTCTCCTGAGGGATTTGACCAGACCTCAGCATGTCCAGTCCATCGTTATGGGCATATGCAGACGGGACGTTGTAGAAGTCATCGTCATCCAATAGATCTCTTTCGAAATTGGGATGTCCTTGGCCTCCTGTTGAGCTCTGCTGGGGATATTCTTCCTGGGGCTCAGCGTTCAGCAGATCAATGTCAAACAACGTGTTGCTGTTCTTGTTGCTCCTTGACATTGTGGAGAGTGGTGGAATGTGATTGAGAAGCCAGAGATCTGATTGAATCCTTCTCTTTCTCTCTTACTCTCCTTCTTTCCTGTTGTTCTCCTCTGTTTTGATGTTTTCGCACTTCCTAAATTAGCACAGAAAATGTAAACTGGAGCACCGCCCTCAGTCCGCAGAGTGCGCGTACCGTTCTCTCCATTGTCTTTGTTTAACACAAGCATTAAGAGGGGCCCATAAATAACAGGGCAAGCTCTATTGTTTACAGAACAGCTACAATTCTCTTTCAATGGAATGTACATGTTATATTATATGCGAAGTGAGGTTAAACACCGGTGGAGATTGCAGAAGTCTGTTGTGGTTCTTCTTCGTATTCGACTTCGATTCTTGCACGTCTCTTCTTTGCTCTTTCTTCCTTTGCCTGTTGTCTCTTACGTTTCTTTGAATCTTCTTCTTCATCGCTTGAATCGTCACTTGAATCGTTGTCTGATTGTGACACTTGGTCAGAATCGGATCCATCGAGCCATCTTTCAAGGTCTTCGACGTCGACGAGTTCATCATCGTTTTCATCTTCAACGTATTCAATCTCTCCAACGTCACTATCATCTTCTTCTTCCAATTCATCACTATCGTAGTCTTCTTCATCTTCCAATTCACCTTCTTGTTCAACACCTTCTTCTTCTTCAACATGACCCAATACTTTTTTCCATATCTTCTCATCAACGTTCAAAGGTTTATCACCATATGCACCACTCTTTAATCTTTCTAAAAGTTCCTTTTCAATGGCCTTTTCAATTTTGGCAGCAGCAAGTGCCTTTCTTTCTCTATTTTCTTCTCTTCTCTTAACCTTTGGTGCAATACCGACATAATGTCTTTCATCTTCTCTAAGAGCCATACGACGTTCAGTAATTGCAACTTGTGTTAATCTTGTAAGTCTTTGTTTACATTTATGAATTAAGAATTTATTCCAATATAAGAGATGTTGATCAACTTGTTCCAAAGCCTTTGTATAATTCTTGGATAATTTAATCCTTTCCCAAAGTTTTGCCGGTGTATGAGCTCTTTCTGCAGTTTTCATATAGAGGTATAATTTACCATCAACATTTTTAACAGTTGCATATTTGGCATTTGCTAATGGACATGATTGACGTGAACATAAACCACTAACGTTGAATTCATTTCTACAGAAATTTTGTTCCTTTGTAGTTTTAAGTTTAAAGGCACAAAATTGTTGGTTTATAACTTGCCAAATGATCTAATTTGATGTAAAGTTAGTATCAATTGAGATTGGTATGAGATGAGATGAGATTGGAATTCACACTTACTTCGTCAGACATTTCTTATATGATCTGTTGTGTGGTTTGAAAAGAGATGGTGTATAAGCAGATGGTTACTCTCACTAATTGATCTGACAATGAAGTGTATCCTTTTTTCGAATAGAATAGGGAGTGGTGGTTGAGTATACTTATGATTCCTTATAACGTTAATGTACGATCAAATTTTCTGTTATGAAAACTTTTTGATAAATTTCTTTTAACTACGGAGAAAAAAAAAATTAAAAAAAAAATTAAAAAAAAAATTGTTAGTGGTATGCGCAGCATCTCATCAGTGGTGTTACCCGGCTGATCCAACTATAAAGCGTGGGTTATGTGTCCCTGGTATGATACCGTAGATCACGTGCCCCAGAATGTGTCTGTTAACCCCTCTTTAATTGTGGATGATGTAATGGCAGCTTTTCTCTTGATGTTATCAGCAGGTGCACTCAATTGTTCTCTTCATACTGGCACTTTCTCTATTCATACGGTCTATTTCATTATTTATTGCTACCGTACGGTGAATCGTGATGTCAACCAACGCTCCAGAAGACGACACTGCCATTGTCTCCAGTTCAGAGGATGACCTTAGCCCGATGGCATCGGGCAGTATAAACATGAGCAATAGTAATCCATTTGCCAATAGTCATAATGACATACATAACGATATCGATACGATTGTTGATCCATTGGTACATCTCAAGATCCCAGATTTTAACAAAAGACCTCCTTCTGACACTCCAGTGGTGTCTTTAAACACCTCACCGGTGATGTCAACGAGTAATTCTGAAGATCCATCCATTGAAAACTCACCAGAATTACAACCAACAGTCTCAACGACAACGGGTAATTCCAATCTGAACACGGTGATCACAGAGGACATCCTTCTTGAGGATGTGCATACTCTGCCCACGATACCTCTCAACCTCGTCTTCCAAAGAGAAGAGGCACTGCAATAAATTTACCAGGCGTAACGAAATCCCTTTCACATCAACATAAACAACAATTTACTGCAAATGAAGCTGGATCAAAATTGGTTATCGTGATGGTTGGATTACCTGCAAGAGGTAAATCTTATATAACGAACAAGTTGACAAGGTATCTCAATTGGCTTCAACATGAATGCAGAGTGTTTAACGTTGGTAATACAAGAAGACAAGATTCTTCTTCAAATCATCTTGGTCCTTCAAGAAATCCATTGACTGAGAATGATAATAATGATAAGGATAACAACAATAAGATAAAAGATCAACATTCTGCTTCATTTTTCAACCCGGAAAATGAAGAAAGTACAAGGATAAGGGATAAATGGGCAATGGATACGTTGGATTCATTATTGGATTTCTTATTGAAGGGGAAAGGTTCAGTGGGGATCTTTGATGCAACAAATAGTACAAGACAAAGAAGACAAAAAGTGTTACGTAAGATAAGAGAGAGAAGTTCTCTAGTGAAAGTGTTATTCCTTGAAAGTATATGTTCTGATCCTTCGATTGTTCAAAAAAATGTTCATCTCAAGTTAAGTGGTCCAGATTATAAAGATATGGATCCCAATTTAGCATTAAGGGATTTTGAAGAAAGATTACGAAATTATGAAAAAGCTTATCAAACACTTGAAGATGATGAAGATTTACAATACATTAAGATGATCGATGTTGGTAAGAAAGTTGTTGCCTTTAACATCCAGGGGTTTTTAGCATCTCAAACTATTTATTATCTGTTAAATTTCAATCTCAATGAAAGACAAATTTGGATTACACGTCATGGTGAGAGTGTTGATAACGTTAACGGACGTATTGGAGGAGATGCTCCATTAACAGAGCGTGGAGAAAGATTTTCCCAAGCATTGGCCAAATTTATTGAATATGAAAAGACAAAGTTCAGAAAGGATCAAACAACAAGATATAACGAGATGATATCCAAGGGAGAGATTGATAAGATCCCGGATGAACCTGAGTTTAACGTATGGACCAGTATGCTCTTAAGATCAATCCAAACAGCAGATCATTTCCCAGAGGATCAATTTGATATCAAGGAGATCAGAATGCTTAATGAACTATGTGCAGGTAAATGTGAAAATATGACATATGAAGAGATTCAATTGAAATATCCACAAGAGTATAATTCAAGGATAAGGGATAAATTGAGGTATAGATATCCAGGAATCGGAGGAGAATCTTACCTGGATGTTATAAATAGAATAAGACCAGTTATTAATGAAGTTGAACGTACAACTGATCATGTCTTATTGATTACACATCGAGTTGTTGCACGTGTATTATTGGGATACTTTATGAATTTGAATAGAGATACTATAACAAATTTGGATATCCCATTACACTGTGTTTATTTATTAGAACCAAAACCATATGGAGTTGAATGGTCATTGTTTGAATACGATGAAGGTAAAGATTGGTTCTTCAAAGTATCTGAAGATCAAATACATAAGAAGAGGGTTAAAGAGGTTGGTGTTGCGTTTAGAGAGAGGAAATATAGTGTTGTACCAACTGCTCCATCAAAGCCTGGACATAGTAATTCATCAATAAGTTCTATACGTTCAGGGTTATTGAACCATTCTGAGACTTTGAAGAAAGCTAGAGGAATTTCATCAATTGAATCAAACGATTTGAATGAAAAATTATCTAAATTGAAGACAACAGACAAATGATCATATCTCACCATATATAACACCTATTGAATCCATCCAATTTCCAACTTCTCCATAAATTCCAACAATTTTAAACCCAACTGGTGCCCTGAGATTATGTAATCCGCCACCGTTCGCATTACCTAATACATTAGATAATCTGCCATTTGATGTCAAGATTTGAATTGCATCGATCCATGCACCGGATCTCACTGTTAACTCTTGGATGTACTCACCGGGGGATAATGAAAGGTCTGTGTAGTTGTTTGTCTTATTGCCGATGAGTGATGATTGTTGTTGTACTGAAGGTTGTTCAGTTGCCATGTTCTTAAAGCCAGAGACAAATCTCTGTAGATAATTTCTCTCTGGTAATGGAGGTGGGTTATCCCTTGAAGGTAAAGAAGGCAAAGGTCTCATATCAACCCTGATACCATCCAACGCAGCACCATGATAAATCCTCAAGTTTGATAGTCTCGTTGGATCAAATATGATCTGCTTTGTGTTATTCTTATTTGACTGTTTACCTAACAATGAAGATTTGATTGTTCTTATTGAACCATTACCCAAATTTATATTCAACGATTCATTTGCATTATCTTTGAACAATTTCTTAATGTTCTTTTGGAAATATTCACCAGTTGTTGAAAGGATTCTTATATCAAATTCTTTATTCTGTTGGTCTCTTGGTAATAATTGTATCAATTGTGATAATGAAATTTTAAATTGATATTGAACACCTTGCCCTCCAAAGGACCTTGGAGAGAATTCAATAAAGCCTCTTGCTAAATCATCCGTAATGACTTCTAATAGATAGACTCCAATTTGTGAAGTTATCTCTGCATTAACACCGTCTCCTAATAATGTAAATGAAGGAGCTGTACCACCAGCTTTTGGTTTCAAACCAAATGATTGATCCTCTTTATCCCCCGGTAGTTCAAATGAGTGATGATGTAAGAATCTCAATAGATCCAATCTATTCCAATTACATTGTTCATCTCTAGGTAAAATTGGAGATTTACCCTTTGAACCTGTTCTAAGACAATGTGTCTCTCTTGTTATAAAACATCTGTTCAATCTGATATAATCTCTTAGCATAATCCCATCAATTTGATGAGGACAACCAAGCAAATGACCAATTTCGTGTAAAAATGCACCCAATGTTATGTTTAGACATTCCCAATATGTTCCACATTCATTACAATCATTTGCAACTTGGTTTATATTACTCCTTGTTGAATCTTGGAACGATGGAACAATTTGTTCTAATGAGCTTGGATACGAATATAATCCATGTGAACCAAATATTGCAAGTTTTAAATCATTATCTCCACCTCCCAATGCAGCATGTGTTAGGATTAATTTTTGAGATGGATCCCAATGAGTATCTAAAAACATCACAGCCGCTTGGAATGGTCTTTTTAGTTGTTTGAATTCATGATGGTTTTTAACTTCATCCATTGCAATTGAGAATAATCCACCAGTGTTATTTCCCCTAGGGTTTTGTTGTGCTAAATTTGGATCACGTAGTTCCTTTAGTGTTCTTTTAGATCTAATGATGTGTATTTTGATGTTGTTCAATCTTTTCATACCCATCTGTTGTTCAACTTCAAACATTGAAGTTGATGGGGTTTCCTCTTCAACAAAGTTAAAAGTTCTATACCCAAAATTGTTTCTAAACATCTGTTCAGTGGTAAAAGCTTGCATCAGCCTACCGGCAATTTGTAGTTTCCTAATGGCTAATTCAAGATTTACCCCTTCTCTATTGAATTTTTCTGTTGTTGTATCAAATAATTCAGGTGAATCCTTTGCAAGGAGTAAACAGAGATAAATTGGTTTGTTTGGTAGTTTTGTATAGTTTATGTCGATAGATAAACCATTACTATCAGTAACACCATTGCTTTGCAATGGTTCAATTAATAATGGGTTAACACCTCTCTCTAAATAGACAATCAATTTAAAAAAATGGTTATTTATTTCATATCTTAATGAAGGATATTTATTATCTTTATTCTTAACTGTTATAAACCCATTTGATACGGATTTACATTCTCCATGGATGATTAATAATGGAGTATGAACTGTATCATTTTGTGTGATGTTGAATAGATTTATGTTGTTCATAATACTCTGTATACTTTACAATGTATATACTTTGCAATGTATATGAAGTATACTGTGCTGTTCAATAAAGTTATTTTGATATGTGTCATTTATTGGAATGTTGTACGCCACGTGACCTACACCCGGATGAAATAATCTCCGGTATTTCAATATTAAAACACCTTTTTTTAGAGTTTGCTGCCGGCTTAGTTAAATAAATTGCTTTTGATAAGGATAAAAAATAATTATTGCAGCAAAATGTTCAATTGATAAGCAACTGCATAATATTTGTACATCAAATATTTATTCTACTGTACAAATTTAACTCTAATTACTCCCTTATTTCCTTAATAATTGAACACCAATATTATAAAATGATTATTCCTTAGTTGTTGACAAGATTATTTAAATATCATCGTTGCCAGTTATATTTATAATTTATTTATACAAAGCTATACAGTTATAAAGCTATAAAGCTACTCCTTTCATTATATTACGCTCATTGTATTACTAAAAGACTTACTTTAATGACTATGTGAGTATACATAGTATACATAGTATACATTAATATATACATAGTATAATATGACATATACTAACCATAATATAGCACCAACTACACACTCATTACTGGTGGTTTAGGTTATATTGCATCACATACAATCCCATTAATTGAAGATTGTTCAATTGTTATAATTGATAACTTGTCAAATTCTTCAATTGAAACATTGGATAGTATTAGATTGTTAAGTAATAGTCCAATTGAATTTTATAACGTTGATATATCAAATAACGAATCATTAAATAAATTCTTTGATAAATTTATCGATCCAAAGAGACAAATTATTAGAGTTTTACATTTCGCAGGTTTAAAAAATGTTTCTGATTCTTTAAAGAACCCTAAGGAATATTTTGATCAAAATGTTAATGCTTCATCAAATTTGATCAATTGTATTGATCGGTATTGTATTACTTCTACTGCTAAGAACACAGTAAAGACATTGATATTTGCAAGTAGTGCAGCTGTCTATGGAGATTGTAAATCTCCAATAAATGAAGATGTCCAATGTATACCAACAACTCCATATGGTGAAACAAAGTTAAAAGTCGAGAATCTGTTAAGAGATTATTCTAAACAGAGAACTGATCCATTAAACATTGGAATCATTAGATACTTTAACCCCGTGGGTGTACATCCTTCTGGTTTATTAGGTGAATTATCCAAAAATTTGATTCCAATGGTACTTAAATCTTTAAAAGAGGATTATGAATTAAAGACATATGATGGAATTAGAGACTATGTTTCAGTATTGGACGTTTCAAGAGGTTGTATCTTAGCGATTGATTATCTTGAATCTTTGAATAAGAATACAATAGAGGTTTGGAACCTTGGAAGTGGTAAAGGTTTAACTGTTAAACAAATCTTGAAACAATTCCAATCGGCAAACAATATTAAGGTTAAATTTATTGAATGTGGTAAGAGGAAAGGAGATGTTGATATATTAATCTCTGATATTTCAAAGGCAAATTTACAGTTGAATTGGGAACCAAATATTTCGTTAGATGAATCTTTTAAAAGTGTTTATAGTTGGTTTATCAAACAAGAATAAATATATTTATAGTATCCTATGCTTATATAATTGCTTAGTCAACACAATACCCCGTACTACAAAAACTTCATATACAATAACTATCTTACTATATATCACTATATACACGTGGTAATAACCCAGATTACTCAATGATTCTAGTAACCAAACCAGTACCAACGGTTCTACCACCTTCTCTGATGTTAAATCTTTGTCCAGCTTCAACGGCAGTTGGATGAACCAATGTACAAATCATCTCAATGTTATCACCTGGAAGAACTTGTTGAGAATGATCGGTACCTTCTGGCCATGTCAAGATCGTTGTAACATCACCTGTTCTGATAAACATCTGTGGTCTATAGTTCTCAGCAAATCCTGAATGACGACCACCTTCTTCCTTGGTTAAAATGTACATCGAGGCCAAGAATTTGGTATGAGCATTAACTGAACCTGGTTTAGATGCAACCATACCTCTTTTAATATCATCTCTCTTAATACCACGTAATAGAATACCACAGTTATCACCAGCCATTGCTTGATCCAACTCTTTCTTGAACATCTCAATTCCAGTAACAATGGTCTTGATTGGTGTCTTGTTAAATCCAACAATTTCAATCTCATCACCTTTCTTCAAATTACCACGTTCGACACGTCCAGTGACAACCGTACCTCTACCAGAGATAGAAAAGACATCTTCGATACCCATCAAGAATGGTTTTTCTAAATCTCTCTTTGGAGTTGGAACATAAGTATCAATGGCCTCCATTAAGTTATCAATTGATTTAGCTCCAATCTCTGGTTCACGACCTTCAAGTGCACATAAAGCAGATCCCATAATAACTGGTGTATTATCACCATCAAATCCATAAGATGATAACAATTCTCTCATCTCCATCTCAACCAATTCAAGCATCTCTGGATCATCGATAATATCAACCTTATTAACATAGACAACAATGTGTTGAACACCAACTTGTCTTGCAAGTAACAAATGTTCCCTTGTTTGAAGCATTTGACCATCATTAGCGGCAACAACGATAATAGCACCATCCATCTGTGCTGCACCGGTGATCATATTCTTAATATAATCAGCGTGACCTGGACAGTCAACGTGTGAATAATGTCTATTTTCAGTTTCATATTCAACGTGTGTAGTGGAAATGGTAATACCTCTGGCTCTTTCTTCTGGTGCCTTATCGATAGAACTATAATCCAAGAATGATGCACCACCTTTCTCTGCAAGACGCTTAGTGATAGCAGCGGTTAAAGTTGTCTTACCATGATCAACATGACCAATTGTACCAATGTTTAAATGAGGCTTGGTACGCTCAAAAGTACCGGCAAAACGAACCAACGAGTTGGTAACCTGTTGCTGAGGCTTAACACGTACGGTTAATGGAGCAGTACGAATGGCCAAACGACCAAAGTTCTTCAAAAGCTGCATCTTTTGTGTTGTGTTTTCAAAACAGATGTTTTATGTTTACTTCTTTTATTGAATGGAAAATTTTAAACATTTTCATTCACCATAAATTAATTGTACTTTAATTTTATGGGCCAATGAAAAAAAATTGAAATTGCCCCTTGTTCTTCTGGAAGTAAAAAAAAAACAAAATGAATTCGCGAGATATATTAAATGTGGTATGGGCACTCCGGTGTATGGATGTTTAGCCACCAGCTATATTGATGGCCATACTCGCATCTCATTGGCTGGTTTTATATACTACAAAGCACATCTTAATTATAACAATTATAACAATCAAATAAATTAATACAAGTTTTAGTTAAAAACTCATCAGAAGAAATAGAACAGTATTACTTAACAGAGTATTTATTAGTCGAAATCAACTAACAATGGCTGTTAAACTCGAACAATTTGAAGAAGTTTTAAAAAATCTGGGGTATGAAGAAATTTTATATGAATGATCACCAGGATCAATTCAACTTAGAATAAAGCCACAACAATTAGAGATAAGAATGAGAATATCATTCCCTTAGCACTAATCTTGGATCCAGAACCTTCAGTAACACTTGGTACTCCTGGAACTCCACTTGCAACAATAGCAGACGTAGATAACGTTGTTGATGGATTAGATCCACTTTCAACAGGTGCTGTAGTGACTGCTGGTGTACCGACTGGAACAACAATAGACTCGGTAACTTCTGTAGTAACAACTCCCTCTGTTCCACCGGTAACAGTACTCTTATAAACAAGTGCACTAGTAGTAACAATAGATCCTTCAGAATTGGTTGTTGGATAATAAGTCACTGAACCACTGATCACCTTAGTAGTGGTAACTCCAACAGAAGTATATGTAGTACCAATCTCCTTTGGAACAGTTACACTTACAACAGATGATGATCCATTAGATCCAGTAACAGTAGAAACATAAACTTCAGATGTCACAGTAGAAACAACAACAGATCCAACACTATCAGTGGTTAAAACACCTGTAATAACATCGGTCTTTGTCTTACCGTTAGAATCCGTATGTGTAGTAGTCTCACAAGGAACTGTAACGGTCAATGTCTCAACACTACCCTTAGTATCAGTAACTGTTGTTACCACTTCAGAAGTATGAGATACCTTGGTACAAAGACAATCGGTCGTTACAACTGTGACAGTGGATCCAACAGAGTCTGTAGTTGTGTAGAATGATACAACACCGGTTTCAACCTCACCATCAGCATCGGTATAAGTGGTGGTGTATGGAGTTGGAAGAGATCCAGCCAAATCAGATGTAGTAGCAGACGTCACAACGTTACCAGAAGCGTCAGTCGTGGTGTAGAATGATACAACACCGGTCTCAACCTCGCCATCAGCATCTGTGTAGGTGGTGGTGTATGGAGTTGGAAGAGATCCAGCAAAGTTAGAAGTAGTAGCAGATGTCACAACGTTACCAGAAGCATCAGTCGTGGTGTAGAATGATACAACACCGGTC
>JAJLRR010000071.1:1443-12682 GCA_030567175.1 Williopsis lachancei
AAATCTGTCACTTTAAAGCTGATGCTTATCCGGACATTGCATAGATAATCATATCAATAAAGGTGGTAACCATTTTCTTATTTATTCATCCAACGGTTAAATGAAAAAAATAATCTTAGCCACATTAATTTATTTCATGCCACAGTTTCCTTGTAAATTTCGCAATTCCGCCCTATGACTCCGACAATTGTGTAAATTGTGCATATTTTAAATTTATTCTCAGTTCTTAACAATCAACTTTAGATTATTGTTAATAAAACTCTGTAAGGGACGCCACGTCTTTTATACGTTCACATAGTTATTGTCACACTAGATGATTATAATGGACCAATCCCTGGGATATACTATTATATCATAGGTGTCAAATGCTCAACTTTATTACTGATGACTGTTGACGTGGTTAATTATACTACATATGATCAACACACCCTATAAAAAAACACCCGAGTCAAAGTACAACCCTGATCAGTGGCTGATGAACAATAGTTAGTGGCTAGTGCTATAAAACTGTGTATACACATTACAGCTGTACACCGCTGTGCGACAGGCGGACTTAACATACTTGGTGATTACTGTTACTGTGTATACGCCATACTCCACCATATTTGTCCGGCGTCAACTTGCAGATCCCACAGTTGGATAAGTATGCTAATGCGCACTAGCCTCAATCTATTTCTTCACTAGCCTCCACAATTTCACATTGGTTATTGTTAATATTAAAACTGTCATTATGCATCGAACTATGATGTTGGTATTAAATGGTGGCGGATAGGCAACATGGTGGATTTATATTATTTAATACCAAATTGTGGTGGCCACAGACTGTTAAATTATATACTGTGGTGTAGATTGACAAATCAGGGTGTATGGATACTTTATACATAGATCGATCGAATTGTATATAAAGCTGTGGTTTGCATATTTATTCTGGTAGGCATAGTATTGGTTGTCTTAGTACATCACACTATAGTCAATATGAGCACAACTACCACTTCATCTTCCAATACAAACACAAACAGCATAAGAAAACCTTTTAAACATTCAAAAAGGTTTGAAAGAACTCAAAAAGGTTGTTTAACATGTCGTCAGAAGAAGAAGAAATGTGACGGTATAAAACCTATTTGTGAAAGTTGTTCTAAAAGGGGACTTGATTGTAAATATCCAGAAAATATTAGAATAATAAATGCTGGTGTTTTCCAAACAACGACATTTGCAGTTGAGAATAATAGTATAAATAATAACAGTACAAAGATTCAATCAATATCACCAAAGAGATCTAAATCATTGGATAGTTCAATGTTTAAAGAGAGAATAATATTAGACCTTGGTTCTAGTACTACTGATACTTCAAGATCAAATTCTACAATGTCTACTGTCAGTGAATCAACTTCAGTACAAAGTTCAGTTGATTCATTAAAGTTAACAGATCATAATAATAGTCATATGACAAAGTCATTATCATTGTCTAATGAACGATCATTAGAACATAAAGATATTCAATTTGAAATACATAATAAAGATATACTACCAAATTTAACAAAGACTATTCAATCAAATAATATAACTACAAATAATGCTATTTCATTATCAACAAATGGAGAATCTATAAAACAGATATTGGATAATATTGCAATTGATGTTATAAAGAGAAGCATAGAATCTTTACAGTATATTAATTTTGGTGCTACTGCTACTACTGCTAGTAGTACTACTACTAAGAGTAGTATAAATAATGAAGAAGAAGAGAATGAAGACATAGAAGAAGACATAGAAGAAGATGAAGAAGAAGATGAAGAAGATGAAGATGAAGATAGTGATGAATATGAATATGAAATGATCTATGACGAAGAAGAAGAAGAAGATGTCAATAAACCAAGAGTTAACTATGGTATACATACAAACCTTGCAATAATGGAAGGTTTGAAATTCAAATCACAAACTAAACATAATAATGCTAACAACACGGTAAAAGTCAATGAACTAGAACTACAAGAAGAAGAACGTGATCCATTGTTGAACAATCATAACCATCACCTTCATCATTCCTGGTTAGAAGATGAATTCTTAAAAGTGCAGGAACACATTTTATAGAGTATAATGGAATTACTTAGACTGATGGATCTTTGTACGTAGTCTGTCTAAGTAGCCTTCTAAGCAGCCCTTCCAGCGATTAGGCGGATCGCCAAGTCATCAGCGCCGGCCCCCGCCAGCGTCCCGCCGGCTGGGGCTGCAAAAAGAAACGATGACACAACCGTTGCCAACGGCTTTTCTCCCATAGTTAAGAGATTTCTGCCATGCGGGTATGCAGAGCGGAAAAACTTTTCTTTTGGCTGGGTTTATAACCAGAGGCTTATCCATTCTCTTTACTACTTCTCTCATTGCTACTATTTACTACTCTTCATAAGACCAATCACAATGTCCATCCACCAGTGCACCCATCACATGGAGAATTTCCTCCGTGAACTTCCAAAATGTGAACACCACGTTCATCTCGAAGGAACACTTGAACCTGATCTTCTCTTCCCATTGGCAAAGAGAAATAACATTGAATTACCAAAAGAATTCCCAAAGACAGTTGAAGAACTTAACAAAAGATATCAACTATTTGCTGATCTTCAAGATTTCTTAGATTTCTATTATATCGGTACAAATGTCCTTGTCAATGAACAAGATTTTTTTGATTTAGCTTGGGCATATTTTGAAAAAGCTCATAGAGATGGTCTATGGCATTGTGAAGTATTCTTTGATCCACAATCCCATACAGAGAGAAACATTGACATTGACGTTGTTGTAAATGGATTCGAAAGAGCTTGTGCTAAGGCAGAAAGGGAATTAGGTATCACTACAAAATTGATCATGTGTCTCCTAAGACATTTACCTTCTGATCAAGGTTTAGCCACTATAGAAGCTGCAAAACATCATATTGCCAATGGTACAATCCATGCTATGGGTCTAGACTCTGCTGAAAGACCATTTCCTCCACAATTGTTCACGGATTGTTACTCAAAGATCAAAGAGATCAATCCACAGGTTCAATTGACTGCACATGCCGGTGAAGAAGGTGGTCCAGAATTTGTTTCAAATTCCCTAGATCTTTTAAAAGTTACAAGAATTGATCATGGTGTTAATTCGATCCATGATGATCTATTGATCAAGAGATTAAGCCAAAATCAAACGTTGTTAACCATTTGTCCACTGTCAAATGTTAAACTACAAGTTGTTAAAGACGTTTCAGAATTACCTTTACAAAGATTATTAGACCTAGATGTTCCATTTAGTTTAAATTCGGATGATCCAGCTTATTTTGGTGGTTATATCCTTGATAACTACATAACGGTTCATACAAGATTCGGTTGGTCAATTGATACTTGGAAAAGAGTTGCACAGAACGGTATTAAGGGCTCTTGGTGTTCTGATGAACGTAAAGATGAAATATTGAAGGCAATTGATCAAGTTGTTGAGAAATATAGACCATTGATTGAAGTATAATTATATGTACCTAATCCTTCTTCAAGATATCATCGTATTCTCCATTCTCCAACTCTTTGAAAAACTCAACAATAGCACTAGAGAATCTCTTTATACCTTCACTTAATACATCGTTATCATTTGCTGCTGCAATGGTCAATCTTATGAAATTCCCATGTTCTAAAGTACTTTGGAAAGTTGCATCTGTAACCATTCTATTTCCAAATACAACATCTGCACCATGTCTAATGAATTTGGTTTTCAATTTGGCCAAGATTGGTTCATAATCTTTATAATCCTTCACTAAATTTTCAAAATTGATATAGACAATGATAAACATACCAGCATCTGGTTCAATAACAGTGATATATTTTTGCTTTGATGCTTCACTTTTATAAATCTCATTTAAAAATACATCACGTCTATAGGTATAATGCTTTGCAACTTTTGCAGACCAATTTAACCAACCATCAACTCCACCCCAATTGTTGATGATGTTATAAACCAACATCTGTGATACTCCAGAAGGATGTCTTGTTGAAAGTAAAGTGTGCAAAAAGATCTTCTTTCTCAAATATGGATTCGTAGTTATGAATCCTAATCTTAAACCAGGTGCAAATAACTTGGAAAAACTATCAAGTCTAATAACACGTCCTGATTTATCAATCGTTAGATAAGAAGGAGTTAAAGATTTCTTATAATCGGAGATGTTGAAACTTGGAGAATCATAGATGTTTGGTTCCCCGTATGGAGGTAATAGAATATAACCATATGGATCATCTTCAATGATTATAAAATCATGTTTCTCAGCCAATGCATAGATCTTCTTACGCAATCCAATACTTTGACTTAATCCAGTTGGATTCTGTCCAGTAGGAATCGTATATAAAGCTGTTGGTTTCTTATGGTCCTTATAAGGACCAGTGGACCAATTGGTCAACAGATCATCCAAATATTCAGGATCAATACCAGGTTCTTCCCCATGTTCAGGTTTGATGTTCAACTTAACAGGAACCAATTTCGTATTGTAGTTCTCTGCACCAATGTTGAAAGGGGTGAATGTGAACTCTTCAACAAGGATCGAACCACCATCTTCACACACCAGATCGGCAACTTTGAAAAGAGAATCACCAGAACCGTTGGTCATTATCACTTCATAGTCGTCATAAGCAGGTTTATGAAGAGTGGTGATCAAGTCTCTTGCAAACTTACGCACTTGTGGGAATCCATCACTCAATGAATATTGCAATCCATCTTTGATAGCGATACCTTCATCATCAACATCGTTATATCTGTAAGTAGAGACAACAGATTTGGCATCTGTGGAGATTGGTAACTGTTCATCTGTGTTCTTATCGAACGAATTAGTTCCCGGACCTTTAACCTCATAATCCAAATGTTGGAACGGTTCATCAATCACATTCACATGGATCGACTCCACTGGGAAAAAACCTTCGTTTGGCGTACCACCGCCCAATGGGATCGGATTTGGGTGTGCTAGAGGATCCGGCTTAGCGTCAAAGTCATAAAAGGTCTTGAAGAACCTGTTCTTAGCGCGGTTGGATAGCAAGTGCGAGAACGTGGCCTCGTAGTCGTTTGTCATTGGAGTAGAGAGTCTTTGAAGCGATCTTAGTGTATTGGTTCTTGGCTGTTGGTTGTTAGTTGTAAGAGGTAGATCAACTGTGGACTACTTTTGCTTCCTTTTTATATGACAATTCCCAATTTCTAATAACTGTGCTATGCCTCACTTATCGCGATGTGCCTACCGGTTATATTTCCCAAAGAGGTAATTATTTTGGGGTTTGGAACTCTCAGTGACGTTATCATAAGCGGGCTCGGTCTTGACTACTGCCTATAGCTGCTACCGGTACTGCTATTGGTAGTGCTGATTATTACACTACTGTGGATCGTTTGACGTTGCAGATAAACACGGCTTTTGCTGAAGTTAATGCCGTGTGATGTATATGAATTAAACCTTTGTGCCTTATAGACCCTTTATATAAACCAACCCTTTATTATTATCACCATCATTCTAGTAATTCGTACTCTCATTACTGCCAGCTCTATCAGATATTAGTTAACCATTAGCAAAAAGACACCATGACAATTGATACAATTATGATCCCATGATCAACACTAATAACCATGAATAATCCTTCTGTTTGATATCTTCAGGATGTGACGTATATACCGCCGAAGATTGATGGATATATTCTCTGTTCTTTGCACTAAACGATGATGATGAGTGTAATGTCTTTGACAATTCATGTGGCGGTAATGAGTCATCATGCTCAGATGTCTGATTATATGCATTGAACAGTACAGAAGAAGATGAATCATTCAACTCATGACTGTTAGTATGATGTGAATAATACTGATCATGATCAAGTGATCCAACTTCTGGATTCATAACGTTGATTGTATGTGAGATGAATTTGTTGTAGTGTAACAGTGGGATGAGAGGAGGAATTGACATGGTTGCTTTATAATGAATTGAATGTATTGTATTGATGTTTAATCAATGTATATGAATGAATAACTAGATGGAGTTCAAAGGATAAAGAGCATGCTTTATACCTTTAAATCTCTCGTTTAACTTCACTTCTGTGTTAATTGATAATATCTCCTCTCTTGTTGATTACTAACTATGGGCTGTGGACATTACCGCGTATAACAACTACTTCCACAACAAAATGCATCGATACTTCCAATTCACTAGTAATAATCAACCGTCCCCCTATATAAATTTCGCCCTTTGTGTAGCATTACAGCTAAAAGAAAGAGGAGAACAAGCTGCTTTAAAAAAAAACCTGTTGGCCTGGCGCCCAATTGGGAAATAAAAGAGGGGAACAGAAAAAAACTGCTTTTAATCGTTTAGCTCAGAGATAAGCACGAAAAAGGCAAAATTTACAGATGTACAGATGTGTTAATACGTCACGTGATCAAACAGGAACAATAACAGGCGCATTAATTTTTTAGTTTTGGCAGCAGCTGCTGCAGGTGTCTTTATAAAAAGCAGATACGCATGCGTCTGTTACTAAATGACAGTAGATTGTTGCACGTTAACATATTGTAGTGGTCTGTAGATCATAAATAACTGAGTACTTACTAGTAAATGAGTAGCTGAGTAGTGTAAATAAGTGAACAAGGGCTACCTATAGGTCATATATAGCAATCGATGAGAAGGCTGCTTCCTAATAATGATTGGCATTGTCTCGAATCAACTTTAAACTTATCATGAGTTTTATGATACTTCCTGTACTCTGCAGATTTAGGGCATTGCAGCTTACGATTCGAACAAGCTGGGAGTTTAATAATAAAGTAAACCTTATTTGAAGAAGAGTCAAGACGTACGAGGGAATAACTACACCGATCTTGCAAGACCAGCAGAGTCATCACTGAGAAGGTTGCGACCTGCCATATGATAATGACAACAGTACTGAAGTGACAAGTCTGATATTGTTTGGGTCATCGGTTGATTGTCAAATTACTGCTACCGCAATATGCCGATCAAAGCGCTGCGGATTGAACAAGCGAGTAAAATAATAAAGTATAGCCTTGCAGATTGTAAACCCTATTTGCTATATCAGCTATTGTACAGTCTTTAGAATTCGGACTATAAGTAGAGCTCCCTGCTCCCTATTTTTGATTCCATTCTATTTCACCCATGATCTCTATCATAAGTTGAATTTATACAGCCATTTATATCTTTAAAGATTGGGACGTTTAAAAGGAGTTCAATTTCACCATGTCGAACGATACAACAGCTAGAGATGATCCGGGCGAAATGAGTTTTTGGGAATCAATCACACCTGAAACATTGGACAGTATTGTGAAACAATACGGTGAGATAACCAATAGAGCCTAGAAAACGATGAGAAATAGGAACAAGCATTCTAGCCATGGCTCCAGCACGTCTCATAATGTGAAACATTGCTCTAGTGATGGCAAACAGGATATATATACTTCCAGGGCTCGATATGTTTTGATGCAGTTACAAGATGATTATGTGGCTCAAGCTGCATACAATAAAGATTTGTTGGTTGAACAATTAATTTACTGTTGCATGAATGGTCCAATAGATTTGAGTGAGACCACCGATTTTTTTAAAGCCAAGAATGTTAGTATCAAATCCAACTTTAGAGAAGGAGGTATCTCAGGAGGGAAGTGGAATCACATGTTGATGACAACAAAGGATGCTTTACGTGAAGGTGGATATGATGTTGGAAGTGTAGGATGGTGTCAAACTATGGCGAACTCTATCCTTCAGATCAGTTTGATATTGAGCATGCAGAATCTGATTGAATACGATTTTTTCAGTTAAACAGACAAATGTCAACTGTGGTATGATCCCACCATCTTCTCAATCAAACAGACCGAGTTAATCTCACAGTACACTTTGCAAATTGGTAATTGCAGCTGGCAGACCGCAGCAGTGGATAGTTAGCTATGTTATGAAATTTGAATATTTTTGTATGGATCTTAATTGTAGTTCTAATACGGTGACTTTACGAATTCGAGGTATTTCATGTCAAGCAGTGATGATCGAAATTGATAAGTCACGTGATGCATATTTCTGTTAAGGCTATCATTCGCGGACAACACCGACTTTAAAAATTTTCAAGATCTGTTCCTCGTGGCCCAATGGTCACGGCGTCTGGCTACGATTTAAGTAGTTACTTCTGAAACCAGAAGATTCCAGGTTCGACTCCTGGCGGGGAAGATCTAATTTTTTGCAGTTCTTTTTGGCATCATCTACCTTCATAAAGATGATCCAACAATGAATACACAGGATAAAGTTGTTTTATATTGGTATAAATGATAAAGAATTGTGAATATAATATATATGTGTATCCTGTAAGGATTTAAAGAGTAAGAATCAGATCATCATTAGCAAGTTGTCATATGTTGTTATGTGTTATTAATAGTCGTGTTAAGTATGAAATTGGAAATCATAGTACGAATCTGAATGTAATTAATGGTTCAACTTCATATGAAATAGAGTGAGAGAGACTGTGAATAAGAATAAGCGGTCCAACAAGTAATATCAAAATCAAGTGACACGTAGGTGCACTTATGCACCCACAGATACGCCATTAGCATTGATGCTATCAACAGCTGTTGTTGAACTTGTCGCATCAACAGAGCTTGAGATACCAATACCATTGGCCACTGTTGCCAATGGATCAACTCCACCAGATGGAGAAATAATACCACTTGGATTAGCAGTAGTGGTATAGTTATTATTACCATTGGTCTTATTTTCAATTGGAACTCCCAAGCTGTGTAAAGTCTCCAATGCCAATTCTTGAGACGTGTGTACAACTGCTCTTGGTATAGATTTATCACTCTTATCCAAATTGGAGGTATAAATCTTTGAAACGTGTGACTGGAGCTCAGTTGGATACTTCTTGATTGATTCAACTTTTGAGTCGATCAAGGGTTTGGATCTTGTGTATACAGAAGAAGTCAATTTGATCAACTTATCAATCTCATCTTCATTTGTTAATGAGGATGGGACGATATTTTCAACACTTTCAGTGACGGAACTCTTTGGAAGGTATGAATCAATTGCTTTTTCCAAATGGTCATTAACAGGGCTCAAAATTGGGTTTACTGTGGCAATCACTTTTGGTTTGGTCTTTTTGGATACATCTGAATACAAGTTGGACAAACTGGACTTCACCTTGTGATATACATTGATCGGTTTGAAATCTTTCAGATGGATTTTGGTCAGAGGTGTGAGATATTTGTCCAAGAAGTCAATCACCAGATGGTTACAGATGTATTCATCACCCCAAGTGAACCAGGAGACAACGATGGATAGATATTTCACCAAAATTTCGTCGTACAAGAACAAAAAAGCCTGAGAGAGCTGAAGAGCAACGTATTCGACAAATGAGAAACCAAGAACGAACTGAACGGTCTCCTTGATGAGTGGATATGTGTTGTAGAGATGTGTAGCTGTTGGCGATAGTCTTCTGACGCGTGTCAGTGGAGACTCAACGTGGTTCACGATTTTTTCAACGGCAGACATGTTGTAGGTATATTAGACAGTTGATGGAGATACGGATGTTGGTAGCTTTGCTATGTGTAAGTTGTTTAGTTGGTGACTGTGGACTGGAGTGTTTCTCTTCCTTAGTATATGCTTGCTGTTATAAGCCGACGTGATGGAGTCTGCTGTTGTTGACTATGACTGTGAAGAATATCCAAGCTGGTGTTCAGGGGCGGCTACGAAATATTTATAGGGCAGCCGGATGTGTGGTGAGATCAAAAAAATAAAATTGTTATCCTCTCATGAGAGAAGAATTAGCGCACAAGTTTGACACCAAAGATTGTCAAATGTTAGCAATTATCGCATGAGCAGGCAGCTCTTTATCTGCCACTGCGCCTGGGACGAGCCAGAAGATCTGCGGTGTTCTGTTGCTGCATCGCTGTCTTGGGGGCTGTTTTGGGGGCTGTTAGACGTGGGCTGGAAGGAGGGCGGCAGTAGCCTGCAGGAAGTAGTGCGCCAGCTGGAGCCATCAGTCGCTGGCTCATCGCCACAGGTTTACCATCACAGGTTCATCTCCACCACTGCGTGTTGCTTGCAGGGCATTGTTGGCTAGGCCATTTGCATAGCTGGGTATCAGACATCTACAGTATAATGAGTAGAGCTGAACTACCTCTTGTTTGTCTTGCAGCACTGTTATGGGCTGCATGTCAAGCTTCAATGGGGTCCAGTGTTTATTGAGCAGATAAGGATCCAGACGCCATAGTACAAATTATCAGAATACAACAGCAACAACCGGGGAATAAGTAACCAAATATTGTGCAATTCTGAGTACTATGATATCAGAGGACTAGTGGTGATATCAAACTTTGAAACAGTAACTTTAAACGTGTTACAGTGAAACTGATAGCTAGACGTGTCTTTGTTTTGAGATTAAGTTGCTCAGCATGAGTTACATTCATACACAAAATTATCAGACGCCGTGTACCTTTCACAATAAGAAGCTCTGCATAATCATTAAATATTAAGCTAGTGATTTATAAAAAATAAGCATAATATTGTACTAGACATGGTCTACAAGAATGATAAGCTAAGCAAATTAAGATAAAAAGGATCCATAAATGAGTCTAACCTTAGCTATAGTTTGAATGGCTCATATAGTTGTGCAAGTGTGGCAGTTACACGTGTAGTGTGTCGTACAGATATAGCAAACGTACTATAAAGGTTATATCAACTACACGGGAACATCATTAATGAATCCGGATGATTCAAAGAACACTTTATTCATATAACATCACTCGTACCGCGTGCCAGTCATCCCATGATGATATGCAATTAGATCATAGATCAGACTAACAGAAATCGGTAAAAGAACTTTGTTGTAGCATTCATCATTCACTGGTATATTAATATCATATATGATCTATGATTCTTCAAAGTTATGTCCCAGCACTCTTCTAGAAGATCATGATCGATATGTGTCATATGCACCATTCTTGAATTTCAATGTATCATGATGAAAACAGATCATTTCTTGCTACTCCAAGTTGCGTATTTTGACACAATCTGACAGTCATATTACTGAATACGGCAATTGTGCACAATTCTTGCTACTTTTGCAAGAATAACTTCCTAAAGTAGAAATGAGCAATAGGAAATCGCGAAAAATAGTTTGGCAGGAAACAAAACCGAAAATTGTACCTCAAAAGGGAAACTCAGAGGTTGTTGCTTCCAGAAACAGACGTTGAAAAAAAAAACTAGAAAAAAAAAAAAACTACT